>JASKGO010006150.1:0-49872 GCA_030556065.1 Holobus sp. GC000080
ACTTTAGTGGGCCCTTAATATTAACCTCTCTCTCTCTCTCTCTCTCTCTCTCTCTCTCTCTCTCTCTCTTATCGTTTCTTCCCCCTTTTTTTCTCCTTTCCCCTTCTCCGCCCTTACTCTCTCTCCACCCAAAAAAAAAACAATCACGAAATGAAAGGAGAGGTATCTAGATGAGAGAGAGAGAGAGAAAGAGAGAGAGAGAGAGAGAGAGAGAGAGAGAGAGAGAGAGAGAGAGAGAGAGAGAGAGAGAGAGAGAGAGAGGTTAATATTAAGGGCCCACTAAAGTTTTTATCGTTTACTTGTTGTGCCAACCTCTCTTTTGTTTTCCTTCTGCTCTTCTCTCGAGACACGCTCACCGAAGTGAAAAGCTGCTGAATTCAAGATTTATCAGCGCCGGAATTTCAGACAACATACAACAACAAGTGAGGACGACAGTTAAACCTCAAGAGACCAATAACGTTTCCCTTTTACGCAAAAATCCACTTCAAACTTGATCATCGTCTGCTTTTTCCCTCCCCCTTTTTTTTTATTATTATTTCCTTGTCTCATTCTGTCAAAAACCACTTGAGCCATTTTTTTTACATTTTTTACCTTTTAGAGATTTTGACGTAAAAATGACGGCATATTTAGACCACCAGTCGCGCAATAGATTTGTTATCGAGTTGGTGGCATGCAAATGTGTAAAACCAGTTTCGAGCATAATAATTGGTATGAAACAGTGTTAATTCGCATAATTGTTGTTGTGAGTGGGACAATCGACATGCTCCGCTCATATGTGCATTTATGAGAGTTGCATTGGTGTGTACAGTGTGTCCATTAGGAATGTGCCGGGAATAAAGCATAGATTGCGGCTGCAAAATTGCATACAAGTACACCAATCAATTCCAATCACGTTTGCGAGTAAATTAGTTTTCATCCATCCCCCAGTGTCTGAAAACACTTTTTACCACTGTGCAAATAATGCAGAGAAATAGAAAAATAAATAACCACTTTAATTTCTTTTTAAAAAATACTGTTTTTGACAGTTTTGACTTAATACAGAGTAGCTAATAGCGTACACCTTGCATGCTATTCTATACTCCCTTGTGGTGTAAAACGAATTAAAGCCCCAAAAAGTAATTAATAATTGGAAAGTTTTGCGTTCATTGAGTGTGTCGTACAGAACTATTTTATCACAGCTTGTAATCATTTCATTAGTGGCTCAGTTTTGGGGGAGACAGGAGCAGCGGCGGCAGCAGTCATTTGTTGCTGTTTGTGTGCGTGTCTGTTTGCATACGTTCACGGGATGACTGTACATAAATGTCCTGGGAAAGCCATAAATCATTCGGAGGCAACGTGTTGGCACGTTGTTGATAGTGGAAAATTTAGGGGTGGGTCCTCAAGAGAGGACCCTACGTGCGCGCTTACCACCACCACCACCATTATACCATTACCCTTAATATCCTAATTTTTTTCTTCTTTAATTAAATTCTTACGGAAGCACCGCAAAAAGTTTTCCTTTTCAATCGAGAGCTTGCTGTAGGTACTACATTGATATTCCACCGGTATATTGTTTTTATAAAACTTGTCGTAAAAATTTGCGAGAAATTTTCGTATTTCATTGTTTCTCCTTGCGTGCGTTTATTCCCTCCGCATTTTATTCCGATACGATGGGAATTTTATTTAGCTAGCCCCCCCATACAGTTGGCTAAAAGGTATCCCTGAGGATTTCCCTACTCACCTTTCGTTTTTTTATGTGTATCTGTTCTGTTTGTCAGTTATTTACTTAGACAGAACGCAAATGCAACTGCTTCGCTAAAATTGCTTGGAATGTTTTTTTTGTCCCTCTTTGTCCCTTTTTTATAAATTAGAATAATATTTTTTAACTTCAGCCGACGAGGGACCCAATTACTTTATTTTTTATTTTATCAAATTAATGGGAAGCTGCAATTTTCGCCATTGTTTTCCTGTTTAATTAACATTGAAAGGCGAATTTTCCTCTATGTCTATCCTACAAAATCATGAAAGCTATGGCGAGAGAATGCATGAGAAAACAACTGAATGAGATTCATTGGGACGACTAATGTGCGTCATCGTTACATTGAGTTTGATTTGACTGTTGACGCTGTTGATGCACATTTATACGTTAGGGCAGTTTCTGTTAGAAGTTGTTGGTATAAAGAAATTAAGCATTTCAATATTAACTAAAACAATGTCGTTAATTGATAAAAATATAACTTATTGCTTATGGCTCAGGCAACAAATTGCCCCCGCTTAGAACAATATCGCATTTCTATCTTTGGCTAGCAAATAACTGTTAAATTAAAAAAAAATAATAAGCGAAATGTTATAATTCACGAAATATATAAGACAAATAGTATGGTTCAGGATAGCGGAAGTATTAAGAACATTAACAGTAACTTCCAACTTCCAATAAAACTGAAAATAACAATTGCTGGATAATATTTTGAAAAAGTTAAGCATTAGTAGTTTACAAATAATGAACTCAGATGAAAAAAAAAAAGAAAATTAAAATTATTTTTATGAATCCAAATCTTCCCGCTTCTTTGAATTATCCTGTATATTAAATAGCTCTTTCATCATAAAGAAAGATTTTAAAGAACTTCCCTTTTGGAAATTTCGAAATAGGAAAAAATAACATGCTGTACATAATTTATCGATATTAAATTTCTTCTCCAGAGATATGTTGTAGGTGAAAGGGGGGAAACCGTAGAAGAAAATCCATAAACAGTTTTCCGTGCAAGCAGTGGCTAAGAAAAGCGGCCAAAAACAGGTCAAAAAGGTTTTATTTAGTGTGTGACACGTCATCTCGACTTTTCCATTCTCGCCCTCATCCCCTTCCCTCACTTTTTTTTTTGCTGCACGCGTCCTTTCCACGTGCTTTTCTGCCCTTTGCTTTATCCACCTCAGTATGCATCGTTGCTTTTGCCTTGCACGCAACCATTTTGCTATAGACAATTGGTTTCTTGCATTATAAATTAAAGCAAAAAAAAAAAACAAAACAAAAATTAATAGAATATTTGAGGTCAGCAACCTATTTGTCCTTGATGTGCGAGTTTATAAAATCGACATTTTTTCAACTGGAAGTAAATTAGCATAAATCTGTGCAAAAAAAAATCCATAAAAAAAACGAGAGTATTGAACTACAGAAAAGCGTTGCGATATAATAATATGCAAATCTTTTTTAACTGTACAATTTTTATACCGGCTGATAATAGATTTTCACATTCATTATAATCAAAAAATATTTTGCATTTATTCGGCTTTCCATTTTATTATCATTATTAAATTAATAATTAAAAACAATTATTTCTACAGAATATTTATCGAAATTTGCATAAATTGGGCGGCGGTGTTTTATAAAATAACAGAAGCGCATCGTGAAATCCACAAAACGAATATTCGATTGTATTGAAAATAAAGCCACGCAAGGGTTGTAAATAAAAGTGGCGGGAAATTCCATTTCGCAGTACAATTTGCACTTCTTACATTTGAATTTTATGTTTTCATGAATATATACATATGTTTAGTACCGTATTTTTTTATGCAACGGTTTTCCGATACGCTACTAAGTCGAAAATTGCAACAGAAATAAAATATACGAAGCGAAATTAATAATATCGTCGCAAAAACTTTTTCCAAGTAAGTTACTTGCAAACGCTCTGCTGTGTGTGAAAAATTGTTAATTAATTCGGCGCGCAATTCCGCCACCGCAGCCACTCACTAATTACTTATTACCACTAGACGTAACGGCCCAAATTAAATCCCGCGGACCAATCGAGGGAAAACTGCGAGGAACGTGCAATTTTTATGCATCCGTTTCGTTTCGGTCTTTTTTTTTCACTCTCTCAGCCGTCTCGCAATTAAAACTTTTTCTATTAATATACAAACTTGAACAACATTCACATGTTTACAATGTTGCCATATTTCCTAACCAAACTCGAGGATTTTTCCGAAATTGTCAAAATTGACAATTAATGTCAAAAATACTTTTATGGCGGAAAGCGGTGTCAGAAGCAGATAAAATATTCGCTGTGCGATCGAATCAGGGCTCTCTCACGGTGTTTAATTGATTTCCATTCGGAGAAGTCACTTGAGCAAAAGAGAGAATTGTCGTCCCACCCTTTTCGTTCTCGTTAATAACCGCTGACACATTGTAACTATTCCATTTTCATCCTGTTCGCCCGGCACTTCGATATCCTTTTCTTGAAAAGCCGCTCTTGGAAATTTTAAGACTTACATTCTTATGCTGCAGAAACGCGCATGAATGAAAGCACATATTATGGGCATAGACGATATGTAATATTTTGTCATCCGGCTCCTGCAAATCCTTGTCATCTGTCAGAGCCACACATTAAGTCGTCATAGTCTATGTGTGATGACGATGATGATGCGGGCCCTGTAATCCCACCACCAACCCACCTATCCTGATTTATCGTTTCGGGATTTGCTCCCACTCACACTTTTTTTTCACTATTTTCAAATTCAAATGTTTGGGTTGGATACATATGTGTTGACATCTGTCATTCATATATTATGAATTTGTGTATGCAAAGAGATGGCAACACTGTCTGAATTATAATATCCAGCTATCCACCTAAAACTGATTGTAATCTATACGTCTTGAAGTATATGGCGAATCGTAAATCACTGTTAAACGATTATTAATTACAGTATATTAGAGAAAACAGCTGTAGGGCATAATCGCATTAAAATTCAATATAATGGCAGACTCGATCGTGAAACAAAGAGTAAGTAGTAAGTAGCTGAAGCCATTTTTTTCCTCTTCTTGCTCTTGATAGCTAGCGCAAGCAAGCAAGGTGATGTTAATTACCGGAGATGTGTCCATTACATAACGATTTTTCAAGCAGTTTCGTTCAATGCCAAATAAGAGTAATGATGTGTTTTCGGGCATATGATCAATCATACACACCGCGTCTTTTTCGTTCGTTTTTACATTTTCAACACTCTGGAGCGCGCCAGAGTGAAATTTAATTAAATAGCAGCGTCATCGTTCTTCGATAATGATGATGATGATCGCGTCGCCGAATAAATTGCAGGAATGCTGCTGCTCTTATTGAATGTCTGCGGTTGGTATGCTTAATGGCACCATAGTAATACTTGAGACCTACTGAATATTTTATATGGAGTATTGATGATGCAAACTTAACTTGTAATTTTTCATAATATGACGACACATGTCACGTGCCATTGTTTTAAGTTCCATGGTAATACTGACAACAGCGCTGTAATGTACGCGTGTAGCTGACATTAGTTCGATTGCCTGTTTGCAAGTAATTATGCATCGATATATTGATTTTTTAATGGAATAATGATGCAAATTCTGACTTACATGCTTCCATCTGCAACATTACTTGCGTCACAAAGTTTTAGAGTAATAAATTTGATAACAGTGAAGCATATACATATAACATTACATATACATGTATATGTATGCAAGACGTAAACCTGGCAATAGTGCATTAGGAAGTTTGCAGATAATTATGCATCGATCTATTGATTTCTTTATGGATGATGCGAATTCTAACTTACAAGTTTCTAGCTAATATTACATACATATGTCAAATAATGTTTAAGGTTAATTTAGGGTAATAAATTAGACAATAACGCCCTGGAGTTAGGTTTCAAATTATGGCAAGTGGTAAACCTGAAGCTGGCAACCATGCCTTTGCATGTTTCATGCTTATGCTTCGATCTATTGATTTTTTAATGGAATACGGATGCGAATTCTAACTTACAAGTATACATCTGTAAGATTACGTGTGTCTCGAAGTTTTGGTCCAATTTAGGTTAATTAAATTGACAACTAAATGGAGGTAGTTTTCAAGTCATCATATATATATATATGTAATACAAGTGGTAAATCTGGCAACATTGCTGTTCTAACTTGCAATTCTAACTGACATGCAAACATCTGTAACATGACGTTGGTTACAAGTTTTTTGCTGTTTTTTTTTTGTTAAGTTAGGCTTAGGCATCAATAAATTTGGCTTGTGTTAGTTTTCATGTTATGACACGTGACATAAAAACCTGGCAACAGTGCATTGAGCCTCGACGGAGATACTACTAGCATTAGTTCGTTAATTGCGCACATTTATTTTATAAACTCATCGATCGTTTGGCTCTAATTAAATTATTATAAAGCTGAACAGTTTTAATTAAATATTAATTTGTTAATGTTAAACATCACTAGTTGCAAAGTGTGTGTTCAATTATAAATTATCTAAATAGCATCTGTGAGTGCAAATGACAGTTAATTTTTAGCGTGTTTTGCTATCGAGAGACATTATTATATTTAGTGCAAGTATAGTCTTAAAAATGTTTTCTATCGCGAGAAATGCGAAAAGGGGCAAGTTTTCACTTGACTTTATTGTACTACTATAGTATGTATCCACTAACAGGTTCATTGAATTGTTGACCTATCGATTGAATGGTCTCTTTTTTTGGTTTGTCTTTGATTTTGCCATTGTGTGCGGTCAACTTTTTCGCGACATTTCAACGGAAAACTAAACAATTGCCTTGTTTTTTTTTTCTCTAGATGTAGTAATATTAGGTAAAAATTGTGTGGGGAGCAGGAGCAGGAGCTAAAGTAGATATAGAATAATAATGACAACAATAATGGTAGTAATAAAAATGGAGGCGGTTTACAAAAGGAAAACTCTTCTTTCATGCAGCGATTCCCATTTTATCCGTGTGCATTATATTATTATTCATAGAGATTTTCCACTGGTAGAATCTCTTTTTCCCTGTTCCCGTCTTTCTCTGACTCTCTTACTTTTGGCTCTCTTTTCTCATCATTGCGCGCACCCCATGTTTCTTTTGTTTGTCTGCGTGTCGTTTATTTTTAAGCCAGATTAGCACACTTGCTTTGCACAATAAATACATAAACAACAAATATTTGAATATTATCTACCCCCAACCCAACTAAAGTGTTTGTGTGCTCAAAAGGAAGAAATACGACCAAAAAAGCAAATATAATTAAATTAAACAAGATGGCGCTTGCCAAACAAATGACATCTATGCCAATGTCAACGGTTTTTTTTCTCTGTGTCGCAAAGCATTTCATGTACTGCTCGTAAATTATGAAACTTTTCATAATCTGTGCGCCTAAACAAGAACAAAAAAAGCAACAAAAAAAAAAAGAAAATGAGGGCCAAAAAGAAAACAAACGTGAGTTACGTGATTTACAAATAAATTTGCCGCATTTTAATATTAACTGTTTTTTTCCGTTCATAAGTCGGCCTCTGTGAACTCTGTCAAAAGCAAAAAGGTAATAATTTATGTTTTTTTATCAATTGTGTTGTTTTCGGGTTTTGCAAATAGCAGCAGCCCTCCCGTCTCCCGTATTCCATTAACCGCCGCTGTTGAAAAACTGCATTTCGCGTGATGGAAAACGCGCAAAAACCGAAACCTCAGCACGTGCGTCATTAACCGTAGCTTGATGCATGTGATTACTGTTGGAAACTGATGAAAACAACAATTTTGCGGTTTTGAACTCTGTACTATATACTCTATAATTGCGTGCCCGCCCGGTTTCCCCTTAAAAATCCAGTTAATTAAGTTTGGCGCAAGCCATTTGAAAGAAATGCGTTCTATGCTTTTATTCGGATGAGACTCTTATGGGTATATAGAGCGTAAGCGCGACAGGAAATAGAAATGGCAAAAAGGAATGTAACGGTGCAATAGGATGGAAAATTTCGTTTTGATGTTTTCAATTTCACGCCTTCCAACGCTATTATTCCACACTGCAGCAGCCGTATCTACCTGTCTTTTCTATGTTCCGCTATACATTCTTTAAAAAGGTATAGGTTATGATTCGTCTATTGACATTGACAGTTCAAGTATTACAGTTTGGACAATAGATGGAGTTAGTATAGAATTTCAATACAGCGTTGCCATTTTTTACATTGAATTTACAAAATTAAATAAAATGCTATTGTGCTTGCTTGCATGTAGGAGAAAAGACAATGAAATCGATGATGAATGCATTAATTCATCTATCCATCTCACTCTATTCGTCGCTCTCGTTGAATGTGAAAAATGTATAGAGGGTGTTTATCGATTGGTACGATTGGATATGCACCCACTTGTACCGATTGCTTCGGGGCTAATGTTCGCGAGCGCCAAAGTGTCAAAAGAAGATTAAATTTTCGCGCGCGCAAGGAAGGAAATCTTTGTGTGCGCGTATAATAATATTCGAGCGCGCCTTCTAATGCATAATGTATGGGTGTTTCTTATTGCATCCGACCAGCATATGGTGTGCATGCAACACCCTCCAATCTTTTCCGCTTCTAATTTATTTCTTCTTTTCTTTTTCACAGTGTTTTTTGTTTTCTGTTTTTTTTTTCTAACGCGCTGCACTATACATATGTGCAATTTAATGCAATGCTTGTGTTTTCGGAAATTAGCGATAGGTAGGTAGTAGGAATGTGAAGATAAAATTGGTACAACCAATTGTAAAATGTTTCCGATTGTGTTGTGTATACGGTTTAACTACATCGCATGTTTAATGTCCGAAATAAATTTTCCAATTACGCGTTCTGTTGTAATGTTTGCTTTTTCGGTAAGCGTGTGGGTGGGTGTATGTGCATTTATAGTAGTCGTGTCCGATCGAATTTATTGCTTTTTTTTTCTATTCGGAGAGGAAAATGGGAAATTTCAAGCTTTAACGGTGCGACATTTAGAGGTGACATTAGTGACATGATCGAATCATAATGTATGGTTAGTTTCGAAGCCTTCAGGCATTTCATACGCAACATAATATTCAAAGCAAAACCAATAATGTAAACTTTGATTTTTCACGGAAAATCAGTATTTAGAGTGAACCGTTTTGAGTTGCATTGCATGGCTATCATTGTTCAAAATGGAAATTTTAAATTGAATCTAATCGATTTAATAAAATTTGCTAAGCTTACTTGAGTTTTGAGGAAAAAAACTTTTTTTTTAATGGAATTCATTGTTAGCTATTGGTTTATCTAATAGCTTATTTTTTTTTTCTGAATTCAACGATATAACTCATTATATGTTTATCTTTGAAAATTACTGTGAAATTTAAATCAGGGTGGCTGTGACATTTATAATAAGGCTTTTCTATTGAAAATAACGTCGCATCCTATGGTAAAAATTGCCATGGACAAAGAGTTTTACGTAGAAGAAACAAAATGGTTTTATTATAATTAAAAAAATTTCATACTTTTCTTGAAAATCCTATAATTTATTTAATTTATATAATTATTTATTAGAAAATTCAATTCCTGGTGTTTATCTATCCAAAAAAGTAATATTTTTACAGCAGTCTTCAAATATTATATCAATCTTGAAAATATTATTCTTTACTTATTTTAATAAGTTTTATTTGTTTCTATTTATTAGAAAATTGAAAGCAAACTAATTATTTTCCTTAAAAATATATATATTTTCTTCAATTTTTATAGCAATTATCAAAGACAATCATGCAAATTTTTATATAGTTAAAATCAGAAAAAAAAAACTATTTATCCAGACCATGACCACATGATTTCCATTTTAAAAACATTATTTGTTTTCCTCAAAAATTAAGTAGGCTGCGTAAATTGTAAAAATTCTCTTTAAAAATATCTATTAGGAACAATTATTACTTTTTTCTTTTGAGTAGTTTTCTTGAAATAAATTACGAAAGAATAAGAAATAGATAATTTTCGGTTTTTTCGGGATAAGTATTTCTGCAAGCTTTGCCCATTTAACCGAATCGCTATCTCTATTGTTAGCAAAGATAGAAACAATGCAACTCAAAATGGGATATCATTCCATTAAAAAAGAGAAAAATAAAAATTGGCAATTTTACAAAACAAATGCTGTAAAATCTAAACGATTTATTCTACTTTTATGGTTGGCATGACTGCATTGGCATTAATGGCTCGGTGACATTTGTGACGTTACTGGATCATATAAATGTCTATGGTTAGTTCCTAACTTTTTAGGCGTTTTTATATTCAACATAATCATCGAAACCAATAAAACTTTGATTTTTTTCACAAATAAACGAGAAAAATGAAAATTTTCATAATTTCTAAATAAATATTAAAGAGCAATTTTATGAGCTGAATTATTTGTCTTTTAATAAAAATAAACCACTACTGACTATTAAAAAAAGCACTAGATTTAGTGACTTAGGAATATGATGTTGGTAACATTAGTGCTCTCAAGTAATTTTGAGTTACTTATATTGTCAACCATGCATTCTAACGTTTCGTATGTCCATTATAATAGGTTAGTTTTTACTGATTTATTTTTATTTTTTAGTTGAAAAAAAATTGGTGCCGGTAAAACCCCTCACAACACAACTCGCAACGTAATGTAATATTACAGTCTTTATTAATTGAATTTTTGATTAATTAAAAAATGTTTTTTTTTACGTTACAACACAGAACCAGATGTTAATTTTAATGGACAAATTATAATTGTAAGGCTATTATAAGGTAACTTCGGTAACTTCAATGTATTGACATTTATAGCATTTTAGTGACATGATTTTATAATGTATGGTTGGTTTCAAACTTTTTAGGAGTTCCACGTGCAATAATCCTCAATAAATCAATCTTTTTTTATAACTAAAAATAAGCATTTTTATGTCTTTACAATTAAAGAAAGCCTTAAATGAATTTTCAATCCAAATTTTTATGTAACGAGTGCGTTCAAGTTTCTATACTTAGCCTAGTAGGTCTCAACAAACGGCTTACAAGTTCCAAAATGAAATTGAAATTTATATTATAACCGATCCATTTATTTACGCATTTGCATGCATTTGAAATAAAACTGGTAAAATGTATATAAAAAAAACTAGTAATTATTATTTTCGAAACGCACCTTTTGCGATGATTGGCCGTCATTAGCATAATCTGTGCGCTTGTCTAGCTGATAGTTTTCATAAATGAGCCGGTTAAATTGATAGGCGATGATATAATGGAGGTAATCGTGTCAAGTGCGTTGCACACTTAATTGTTCGTTAATTGATGATCCTTGATCATCCTTTATTCGTTTTTTTTTGTTTTCTTTTTCGTTTATTACTTTTAATCATTTCTACGAGCAGCAATAAATGAAGAACGTCCATGTAATTAAGTCATTAAGATTACCTGTATAAACTACATTACAACTTTTAACGCAAAGAAAACAATTATTTTGTGTAAGTAGGTACATAATTGAGGAAATATTTTAAAAGAATATCACAAAAAAAAATTAACAAGGTTTTCGAACAAAGTTCAATTAATGCGGACGAGTTGAGAGTCAATAGTAGGAACTTTGTGTATTGTTGCTAAATTATATTGTTGTTATTATTATGGGAATTCGCTGAGAAGTGTGTGGATGTGGGGTGAGGCATATAAATCACGTCTCTGATGGAATTACAGCAACCCTTACTTGGCGTAAGTAAATTCAAAAGCCTGTTTTAGGGCCGACAGTACGTGCAACAAGCCATTATCTATTATTTTAATGTTGCCTCCCTGAATTTTCCCCATTTTATTTATTTTTGTTTTCAGTTGGTAACATTGCTTTGTTCGCTTTTGCTTTATAGGTAGTTTGTAATTGACAACATAATTAAAAATAATTTCTGTTTTTGTGAAATATGCATTTTTTTACTAAAACATGCAAAGCAAATAAACATGACAAAAATTGATATTACATAATTGTAAAAACGCTATTTTGCTAATAGAATGAAGTAACCAACCACGGTTATGGTCAAGGACAGCGGTTTAAAGTATAAATTATCGGATATTTCGATGGTCATACTTTTTCATTCAGCTTCGTTAATAATAAATAATAAACTATAAACAAGTGAATAATGATGGCTTACCTTTGAAATTATTGTCCTGTTCGGTGGTCGTTTCTAGATCATAAATTACGTCCAGTCTGCAAAAAAACATGTTATAATTACCAGAAAAATTCAAGTATATATTTTTTTTTATTAATGAAAACCAAAAAAGTGATAATAATAAATTAAAAAATAAAATAATTGAAGTTTTGCGTGAGTGAAAACTAAACCGAAAAATCTATGAAAGCTTTTAAGACTAATGGATTAAGGCGGATAATTCAAAGGACTGTGCGGCTGGCTGAATAGGGCCGCATAAATTCCGACGACTTTCTCCACTGGTAAACCCTTTAAAGTAAAACGGGGCGGCTTACGAAAGTAAAAATACCTTTGTTCCGATTGTTTTTCCGCGTAAATATACTTATAAAAAAACTTTTCGAACTGCGAGACGCGCACGAATCGATCGATCGACAGCAGCAGGCAGCAGCAGTAGCGCAAAAGTACTCGAGCCGAGTGCGAGCGCAAACTAAAATTAACAACAAACGATATCAACGGAAATATTGTTGCTACTACCGTTAAAATTTATACGGAGGAATAAAAAGAGTTTTGCCCAAAGAATGAAACAAGTTTGTTAATGCGGTGCCGCTGCTGCTGTTCGAACGAGAGAAAAAATCAAGGTTATAAGCTCCAATCAGCCGCATTAGGCAAACAATTGAAGTCTTTAAGTCTCGTTTTTCTCGGTTGGCTTAGATTACATAACCTCTGAAGACAGTGATAAAAATGACTCACAAAGGATGCAAATTTATTGATTTGTTTTTCTTCAATATTTAGTACTGTTCTCTGCTGCATTAATTAATTCTTAGTTGTTAGCTAAACAAATCCTCTCCTTTTTTGTCGCCAATGTCAATTTCAAGGTTTGATTAAGTATTGTGTGTGTGTGTGTGTGTGTGTGTGTGTGTGTGCAATGTGCATATGCATCCACTTTACTTGTTTTTTTTTTTTTTATTGTTATTGTTATTATACTTAACTAATTAATAAATAAATATCAGTTTTATGGGTTTCGCAACGCGCTTCTCTCTATCGCATCCAAGGATTTTATTGTTTATAACTAATATATGTATACAATTATATTTGCATCTTGTTTCTTGTACTAATCGAGTAAGTTGGCAAAACGGAAAAAATCGATCAATTTTACGCTTGGTTTCGCCTATACCCTATAAGTTTTGCGCAATTTTATTTTAGCTTTCTTTTATTTTTTGATGAAAATAAAAACATTTCTATAATGTCTACAAAAAAAAATTTGCCAACATAAATTTTCAAAATTTCCTTGGGATTGCCGAAAAGTATGGAAACGGTTGGTTATTTCTAAAAAAGTTTAAAAATTAGTTTAGAAGAAAAGTTATTTATATGAATTTATATGAATTTAGTTTAATTTCAAGACACTAATTCTTTTGTAAATTGTTTTAGTTTTATTAAAAATAAAAATAAAATATATAAAAAAAGAAATATATTTTTAAGATAATCTGAACCAAAAAGAACCCTTTTAAAACCAGTATTTTTTTTTTTTAATTTTTCTCACTTTGTTTGAATCTAAATTAAAATGTAAACCTACTTTTAAGAATACCATATAAAAGGTTTGCTAAGATTGGTTTTATTTTAAACAGCTTTGATCATAAATAGGCGAATTATGATAACTTTTAGATGTAACACCAAAAATTAATTTTTAATCATCCTCAAAGAATCTGTGACAAACTAAAATTACTTAATTTTAAATTAAACACCAAATTCATTATTAAGAAAAAAAAAACATCTTCTTTTAATTTAAAGTTTAAGTAGTAGCAAATTAAAATATACCTAAAGTTAATGTTTTAGCAATATGTGATTGCTCAGATAACGAAAATTGTAATGGCCAATGGGCAATGGTCTTTTTGGTTTCTACAACTTTGACTTCTATTTGAACAAGTATTCATTTTTATAATAAACTACTCAGAGTTTCATTTAATATAAGTTAAGTTTAGTTAGTTTAGTTTAGTTAGTCACCTTTTATAAGTTGAAAAAATGACAGCTAACAACATCTATAAAAAAATATTTTCTTTATTGTAACTATTTTAACTTTGTAACTGATCGACTAATTCCATATTCTTCGTCAAGTCTGTACATTAAAAGCAAAAAGTTAAAAGAAAAGTATTGAATTCTTGTCAAATCTTTTTGATATGTGATATTTTGATATAATGACGCCATAAAACATTAAAATACCTAGGCACTAGCACCTATTCCGTAACAAATTTATAATACTTCTAATGGATTCGTGTGCATTTTTCGGATATCATTTTGTTTTAATTTTTCCCGCCGTAGAAGAAGCACATTATTTTTAAGAGGGTGGCAGTTCAGAGCACTCTCTGATATGTATACCTGTGTGTATTCATTATTATTAAGTTTCCCGTAATAAATTTGCTGTCATTAGGATCTTGATTTATGAGAACGCCAGAGAACATCTTTATAATCTTTGTTGCCTTTGTTTCTCTCTTTTTTTTATTGTTATTGTTTTTAATGAAATTCCTCCATCTGGTAGTATCAAAATGAAATAAATTAAGGGCTTCCCCAAAACATAACCAAAACATAACCTATAGAAAAATAATGTTACAAACAAACAGAGGGCATTTCTTACACAAGATATAAATAAATAAGTGCGCAATAAATGTAATTTTTTTCTGTAATTTAGTTAGTATGACAAATATGTTGAAGAAAAAAAAATTCAAGTCAAGGGCAGGCGTTACGTGTACGCACTTCAAGTACACGCGGAGAAAATGTAGGTAAATAGTTTGCGTCCACTTACACACAAGTAACAAAGTTGTAATGAAATGTATAGAGACCATCACGGCGACGACGGAGCGCAAAGAAAAATGACAAGAAGAAAAGAAAAAAAAATGAAGAGGTGTCGAAGAAGCGCGCGTGATTTCCATAATCGAATGCAACAGCCTCCTGCTATAAACGGTCGTTATTTATTCACACACATTTCGCATCTCTCGCGCGACTCGCTCTTACATAATACGTGACTGGTCATAATTGGCGCGCTAGTTTTGTTACTTGGTTGCCGCCGCTGCTGCTGCTGGCAAGCCAGAGGGAAGTGTATATTTCCTCCGTATTATTTGTTTATTATATTTACAAGAACACTGTATGTTTATTTACATAACACTTGCGCAACATCTCTTTGTGCGGGATAATAATGCAGGACAATGGACAAGTTGAAGACGTCGCCTATGATCAGTTAATGAATTCCATTTCGGATCGCGCGCTAGCTCTTCTGATGCGTTTTCTGTGCGAAGGTCGCTCGCAATTACATGCCCGGGATGACTTAAGTGAAAAAACATTTTCACTTTCCATCAAACACCTATACGGACACTTTAACAAGTTGACGCTATTGACGCTTTTCGCCGCCGATTTAAAAGAAACCGACGCGCGCGTTGCGCAAAAGTTGTCGCTCGCCGTGTAATTGCGGAATGAAATTTTGCGTAAGCGCGAAAAAAGAAAAAACATAGGAAGGTTATAGAGGTGCACCATGTACGGAATGGTCCTCGCTGAAAACCAAAGGACCTCGTTACGAAAAGTTTTAAGTAATGGGCGTTAGTTGGTGGCTTTTTATTGGAGTTTCGACACTTTTTTTTACGTATCCGACAAGCTCAATTATTCCAGTGCGGTTCATTTATTTTCAAGTTTCTAGCTTCTAGGGTTAGGTTCTGGTTAGTTTTTCTTAATAAAACACCTTCATCAACTGTCTTTTAAATGAATTCATTTGGTTAATTTAAACAACATTAGAGGGTGTTACAAAACAAGTTAGCATCAGTTAAAGAAAAGGAAATTGCAAAGCTGTCAAAATAATAGCTCTTTATTACAGGGTTAGGTTCAGGATCCTGAATTCATTTAAAAGACAGTTGATGGTGTTTTATTAAGAAAAACACCCTCTAATGCTATTTAAATTAACCAATACTTTGCTAATGCGCTTGCGCGTTTAATAAGTCGCATAAGTCGTTAACTAAATATGTAAGATTTAATTTATGAAGCGGTCATCCAGAGGGTATCGTTACGTAAGATTTTGTTTTTATTATTTGACAGATTGAGATGAAACAATGGAAATTTTAGATTTTAGAAACAAATTTGAATTGCTAATTAATAGGATTATAAAACTAACCGAAAACAAGTCTTTACCGTTTGTTTACCTTTTTGCAAAGAAGTTATGAGTCTGCGAGGCAGACAAATCGGCATCGGTTACGGGCAAGCATCGAAATGCGCGCGTGTCGTCATAATTAATAGGCACTTTGTTGTTATGTTATTGTTGTCATTGCTAATTAATACAAAATTGTATAAGAACACAATAAAATGTGAAATGTCCTTGCTTGGCGCAAAGAGTATCGAGCCTCGTAGGAGAGAAAGAAGTGATAAATATTTATAAAGCTTTGTGTGTGTATCATAGCTATAGTTCGAATTAATAATTTTTTTACACCTTTGCATTAATAACACACACGCACACTGTACGCAGCAGCATATAAATATTCGAATGCGTTTTCCCATTAATTAAACTTTACAGTGATTCTGATTATTATGAATGAGCAATTATATTAGTTAGAGGGAATGATACAAACAATTCAAGGTGACAGTAATTGCTTGGGTTTCTTTTGCGCGGGCCCACAAAAGTTGTCCAGGAAGGCTTCCCTCTTTCTTATATGTCGCCCCCGACCCGCAAAAGCCGCAAAATTAATGTCAATTAATTTCCGATTTTGCTGTTTGATAGTTTCGATGTGTCATGTCAAAGCATTTGTTCTACGTGACGATGTCAAATTTTCAAAACTATTCAATTATAGATGACGCCTTTTTACCTGTCAAAAAAAAAAAAAAATAACTGACAATTGTCACTCAAAACCGAAACACAATGTTGTCAAATTAATTCAGACAGTTTTGCTCTGTTTTGAAGGAATAAACCATTATGTTTTGATCTCTGGGGATTGTGCGAGCGCTCTTACTAAATATGTTCGCCCCTAATCGCTGCACATATACATTTGAAAATTTTATGGGGCTGCTTGCAACAACCCTAAGCCACTCGCTTGTAAATCATAAGTGCTTTGCCACTGCTTTAAAGCGCTGCCACTAAACAATTTGTAAAATTTTCGCGCCAAATTCAAAACTTTTTGCCAGTATAGAAAACACAACATTTATAAATAAAGCAGACTGGTAATAATTTGTGTGAGTGCTTTAATAGGATAAGTAGCTAAGATTAGTCTTCTTAACGAGCTATATCTATATGAAGTGCTGACACGAAAAGGCTGCTGGTGCTCTTTTACTACTTACAACTTTAAAGTTTATCGAACGGTGGTGGTTGGAGTCGTAACCAGGCAACGCAGCTATCAACAAACAACCGATCGTCTTTTTTTTTTCTTTTTTAAACAACCCTCAGTTTATTACAGCTTACTGCGATTTTTTTTTTTATGTTTCGCGTAAAAGTGTTCAGAAAGATTTTTTTTTCGGAAATCTATATACGAAGATCGGTAGCCGGCCTCTTTGTCCGTAGTACGTACAGATAGAGGAGATGAAACGCGAGCGATTCCGCTGAGGGCGGCCGATCAACTGCCACCTTCGCAAAGCAGCAACTGATAGCAAGCGGCGACTTGCGCGCCCCCACGTACCTCTGCTGTAACATTGATTGCGCGATCTCTATCTACTATATTTCACTTTACATAAATACATAATAATCGAGGCACTGTATTATTAAAATACGGACATTTGTTTTGCCTTTTCGCTTTGTTTTATATAGTATTACATAATTTCCAATTGCTCCCGTTGTTTTGTTTGCGCTGCGAGGGCAGCCATTTTTTATGTAACGGTTTTTAAAAGTTTCAAACATTGTTTTTGATGTTTTGTTGGTTGCATACAATTTATTTGAGTGTTGGGTGAATTTTATAGTATTGCAAAATGAAGCACATAATTATTTCCACTTCTAGAGTAGCCTATTAAATAAAATTAGGTAATTGAAGCAATTTTAAGGTATGTGCAAACGAATTCTGCAATATTTTGCTTGCGTTGCATTTTAGGAGAAAGCTGTTTTTTGATATTTTAATAGATAGTTTTTGTTTTTCTAGTTTTCAGTGAATTCTTAAACGACACCGAAATAAATTATTCAAATCGATTAATTTCCGTATTGTTATTTTAATCCTGTGTTGCAGCGTGCGTCCTCTTTCGCTTCTTACTATCTTTGCCCGACAACAATAATTAATTAATTAATTAAATTCTGTAATTAGCGAAATCCTTTCTTCTCACTTGCGCGCCTGTTCGCAAACAACAGCGCTTTTCGGGCTGTCAAAGTCCCTGTCTGAGATGCTCTTGTTGTAACGAAGAACAAATTTCGTCAAGCAATTACTTCCTATTTATTCAGTACAGTGTACACTATACCTACAATTTTTTAATTTTTAATTTATGATGATTTATTTTTCACTTATTATCACTGAATCTTTTTTATTTTTTAATAAGGCACTGAACTTTTTTTATAATTGCAGCAAATTTGAATGGAAAGGGAAAATTAAATTGCACATTGATAACAAGCAATACCTACTTCCTCTTTATACAAAAAAAAGAGTTGCGCAGCGCTTTAATTAAGTCGCTGTAAATTTATAATAATTCATTAGCGCACAACCGAGCTTGTCACACATATTACGCCGCCCCTAATTTATCACTAAAAGGGATTCGCCAACATTAGCATATAGTAAACATCCCTCCGTCTAAGACCATACATACCTCTATTCTTTAATTAAGCAATCTCGTTTGACAATATAATTTATATTGTTGGCGAAAAGTGCCACTCTCACATCTCTCTCTCTCTCTGTCACTCTCTAATTAAATTGGGCTTCAGCAGTTGTTAAGTTAGTTTTGTGTGCGAGAAAAATGGCAAATTGTTTTGGGTTTGCGCTTTAATAACGCAATCGTCGGCGTCCAAGCGCACTTAACGACTTGTTTAGAGTTGTTTCTAGGGGACAGCCAATGGGTAATTAAAACACATTGGTCGGACGAGAAATTAAGATTTCATTTGCACTCTCACTCTTAAGTGCTTTCTCTCACCGAACATTTTGGGACTTTCAATTTGGTCCGTTTCATAAGTGCGCCAAATGCTAAATGTCAACTTTAGGGATATTATTAGCAACCACTAATGTGTTTTCGCACCCTTTGCGTCCGTTCTGTTGCGCCAACAGTGCCAAATACTCTCTTTGACTATATTCAAGGTCGGTCAACACTATGAGTAATTATTTCTCAAATTGATCGATTTCAAGGACGTATTTGTCAAACATGACGTTTGTTGATTACTTGGGTCAAGTTTCAAATGCTTTTTTAAATTCTACTCTACGATGGAAAATAGATTAAAGTAAAAACGACAAAAAAAATTTGTAACTGACTTATAAATTGTTAAATTACTTGTAATTGTCAAACAAGACGTTTCTCATTGATTATCCGTGTTGTGCTCAATAAAGTAGATAAATAGGTACTAGTCAAATCTAATCCTGAATATTGTTTATCATTATAATGGTATCAGAGCTACAAACCAGTTAAAAATGGGATGAAGAAATTATTGTCCCATAATATTTATGTTTATAGGGTGAATACGAATATTTGTGGTAATAATCGTAATAATAATCTATTTTAAAGTCGTAATTTTCATAACTGATGTTTGTTGACACTTGTCAAATTTTATGTTTTTTTTTTGCTATGTTTAATAGCCTAGCTCACTAGCTGAAAATAGATAAAAGTGAAAAAGAATAAAAGCTTAGGCCTAAAAAAATGTTGCTCCGTTCAGTACATTCAATGGTTTCAGTAGTTGTAATGTTGCATATCACACGACTATAATTTGATAAATTGTCAATCAAACACTTCGGAATATTCTTACGATCTCGAAAGGAGAGATGAAAATGGAAGCATATGACTAATGTAGTGACCAATACAAAATCTTACTTTGATGACCCTAAATAACATTGAAATATGAAATTAGTTTAGGATCCAAAGGAACATTTGTCAAAAAGTAATAAAATCGAAGCGGTTCTCTCATAGCGAGGCACCCCCAATTTCAGTAACCGAGGTCCAAAAGTGATCGATTTTTTAGAAACCGAAGCATACCCTAAATTTCAACGCTGTGATTGTCAAACATGATGTTATCATTTTTGTTATGATTGGTTATGATTAAACATAGACTAAAGTAAAAACGGCGAAGAACTTAAGATTTTAATGCCTTTTGTAACAATATTCATGAATCATGTTCATAGTTTCGATGTTTTGATGAATACATTGGCATTTCGAACTCAATACTCAGTTGTGGAGAGTTGTAGTTGTAAAACATGACGTTGATTGATCAGTTAAACCAAATCGTGTATGGCAAATGAGACTATACATTTTGTGTGTCTTTTTTTAACACTTATTTCCCTATGTAAAGTATCAAATGGCGCAAATGAAAGGGTAAAAGAGTTGCCAATGTAATGACTTGACAATAGTCGAAACTTCAAATAATAAAACGCCAACTTACAATTAACTAGGGAAACACGAGTAAAAATACAGTGCGACAATTTAAGTAGTACCCCCCTGCTAATTTTTAAACCTGGCAACTTAAACCAGCTTAAATTCTAGAATATGTATGTAAAATGGTGTTTCACGAGAGCGGGAGGGCATCAATATATGGAGAACTATAAAAGCGAACTTAATTTTTTTTTTCCATACTTAAGTTAAGCAAATGCTTCAATCTTGGAAAATATTTTCCACTTTATGATATTTCCGGTTATACCGGAAGTTACTACTTACTTCATTTTTTTAAATGGAACACCGCAATTTTTAAATCTTATTTTGATTCCTTAATAGAAATAAAGACGATTTTATTCAAAAAATATTTTTTTATCTTGGTTACTTTTTGAAATATCGTCCACTTCCGGTTGTTTTTGAAAAAATTCGTGTCTCGGTAAAAAAAATCAGAACTTTCTTATTTTAAAAGATAATTTAATGATTCTATTTGTGAATGATTACCAAGGAATGAGTGCATAAGTAGCAGTTATTTATTGTAACACTTATTGCACAGGGTGTTCGGAATAAAATAACAAAAAAATATAATTTTAAATTCAAAATAACTTAATTTTTTTCAAATGGAACTATACCATTTTTATTCTGTATTATTCTTCAGCGTAAAAAAAACCTTTGGGAAAAGTTAAATTTGATAATTATTCGATGAATACTTTTTAAATTATTTCAATAAAACTAATACAAACGTTACTAACTCACTATTAAGTCAAAGTTTTTAAACTTCGTGATTGTTTCTGCTTAGTATTCAAATTAATTAAAATTGTAACAAAGAAGAGCCTAACTAAATTAGTAGGGGAGAGGAACTACTTAAATGATCGCACTGTATGTGTAATCCCAATGTGCGGTCTCATTTGGTACACACGGTACGCAACCTTAGCCAATGTTAAATTATTTTTAATTATTTCTCATTTCGAGACTGCAAAACAGAGTTATGGGCTTAATTTGTGATTAAGTGCAAAAAAAGTTATCGTATTAAATGAGGGGAACAATTTGCATGTACATGGTGTGATGATGAGAAGAGATAGGAGCAAACAGCGAGAACAAGAAGTAATAATGTCGCGTTATTACATTAAGGACCGTCCCGGAGTTAATAGTTGTGGATTGTTGGTAAGTTACGCTCCATTAAACGAAACTATGCATGTTACATCTCTATCGTCTTTGTAATAACGATAATAATGCGTTTGGGGTTGTTGCCTTGAAACAAGTCAAGAGAGTTCGCGCACTCATAAATTATTCTTTTTATTAGAGCACATGCACTACTGTAAAATAAAAATAATCAATATTTACTTTATTTTAAATAATTCAAATAATGGTAGTGGTTTCTTCCCATTTGTGGGAATGATAAAATGAATATTAATTTCATAATGCAAACCAGATGCAAACTCTTTCAAGTTGAGAAATGAGAAATGCTAAAACCAATTCTAAAACTGAATATTAGTGACATCTATTATGAAATAGTTGAAGCTTGAAAAGATTTCTGTTTTAGACGTCCAAAACAAATGTCAAAGTCACCAGCGTCAAGAAAGAATTTCGTAGTACGAGAGTGTCGACGACCAACTCGGACGGACTCTCTACAAGAAGAGACGACTCAAAATCACCAAAATTCTCGGATCGGTGGGGAAAACGTCGAGTTCTACTGGTGGTGCAAAGAATTGTTGGCAGTAGCAGTGAATCGTTCGCGTGCCGGAAGCGATTGAAGCAACCACGATAATAGTAGTAGTAGTAAATCGAAAGTGCCTAGGAGAGCATCGCGTATAGTATTATTCGCTGATGATGTGTCGCGATCGCGGAATCTTGTTGAATAGCTTTAATTAGGAGCCCAGTTGCTGAAAAGAACGGCATCGTCATCAGCAGCAGCAGGAATCGGAACCACATCGGTCGGTGAGTGCTGCGATTTTTGTTTGCCAAAGACCTTCACTCTGGTGTCGGCATCCCTGTCCTTGCGCTCCGAGTACCTAAGGTCGAGATTCGCATTTACACACAGGTAAACGCAGCAACAGCAACAGAGAGCTAGAGCACAGAGTTCCATGACTGCTGTTTCACGTTCAATGTTCGGCTGCTCCTCGATGAGTAGAAAAAACACGGACTTCGATGCATTGCTCGAAAAAAGTGCTCTGGTAATTGCTCCCTTCGCGAATGCATTCTGTTTCTGCTGCTGCTACTGCTGCAGTTGCTTGTGTGTATATGTAAGCGAGTGTTTG
The DNA here is from genome assembly GCA_030556065.1 of Holobus sp. GC000080. Classification (NCBI taxonomy): domain Eukaryota; kingdom Metazoa; phylum Arthropoda; class Insecta; order Coleoptera; family Staphylinidae; genus Holobus; species Holobus sp. GC000080. Next base: position 22,603 of record JASKGO010006150.1, read on the forward strand.
TGAGCAGGAAAAAATGTGTATGTGTCCGAAATATTGCGCAAGAGGCCTTGTAGCACGCGTAAAAAGTTCAATAACAATTCATTAAGTCATCAGTTTCGTCATTCGATTTTTTGCATCAGTTGTTTGGGCTGTTTCTATGGTTTCTTCAACATTCCAGAATTTTTAATTTACTTTAGCAGTTCATTGCTTTGTTTTTATTTATTTTCCATTTATTATTAGTACTTTTTTGGAACATTAAAGAGTTGGTTGGAGGTTAGGGGCTTAGTTCTAATGATAGTAGGGCTTGTTCATTAACGGAAAACAGCTTCATTGTCGTGATAGTAGGGCTCGTAGGGCTTGTTTATTTGCTGAAAACAGCCGTCCTAACAAAAACAAAATTTCAAAATGTCTTAAGGCCGATTGACACGATCAAGAATTCCGTGCAGAATTTTGATTAGAATTATGTCCAGAAAGTTGAAAATAATTATCTCGACAAAATTATTGTAAAATAAATTAATTAACGCCTACTATTAACGAATTCAAAAAAAAAACTGATCGCAGGTGACAAGATGGCCTCCTGTTCAAACTTTGAAGCAAGGGTGCTGATGTCAAAGGGCAAGAGGGCAGCCGCTGCCTATGTGTACGCGGATTGTTTGAACAACGCAGCCCCGCAGCACTTGAACGAAGTGCTCGACAATCTGTTGAACCCCGCCAAAGCCATCAACGAATGGGAAACAATCGACTGGTGCAAATGGTTGATTGCCGGTGGCAGGACCCCTGATGAATTTGCCAGCACAGGTATAGTTACAATATTCAATCAAAAATACTTAAAAAAAAAATAACAAAAAAAAAATCATTGGATAACTTGTTGCGCCTTTTTTTTTTTCTTTTAGTTCGCACGTACGACAATGCCACAACTTGCGGTTTAGTATGGACGCCGAATTTTGTAGCGTACAGGTGCCGCACTTGCGGCATCAGCCCTTGCATGTCTTTGTGTACGGAATGCTTCAAAAAGGGCAACCATCAGCGTCACGACTTCAATATGTTTCTGTCGCAAGCAGGCGGTGCGTGCGATTGCGGCGACACGTCAGTCATGAAGGAGACCGGTTTTTGCGATCGCCACGGGCCGAACAAGAGCGTGAATAAGGGCAAAGCACCTACGGATTTGATGTGCGTCGCCCAGGCCATGATGCCGCGAATCATATTTCGCCTGGTGCAGCATTTGCGCGAGAACAGTGTCGGAATGGGCGCGGATTCCTATAAGTTGGCCATCAACGATGCAGATGCCTTCATTACGATGTTGTTGGACTTCAACAACATGGGCGGTTTGATGCGACGCGTGATGACGTCCGCGTTGACGAATCCGCAAATGTACAGGGTATTGAATGAGACGCCGGAAACGCCGGCGAATGATTACGCGCAGTACTTGATCGATTCGAAACGGATCTACGAGGAGGCGTTGAAATCGCTGCCGAATCCGGCGCCCAGTGATGACTACAAGGACTGTCCGTCGTTGCAAGAACATCTAGTGCATCGCACCTTTCTCGAGGAATTAGTCTTCTGGACAGTGAAGTTTGAGTTTCCGCAGAAAGTAGTGTGCTTGTTGCTGAACATGTTGCCCGATACGGACTATAAGGAAGCCCTAACCAGGGCTTTTGTGTTGCACTACAGCAGAATCTCGATGATGCTTGAAGACTCGTCGGATCCGGACACACTCAGCAATCGTGTGGTTCACGTGAGTGTCCAGTTATTTTCAAATGAAGGGCTCGCGCTCCGCATGACGGAGCAATTGAATCTGCTCCACGTGATGGTCGTCAGTCTCAAATATATGATGAGTAAAATCCTCATCAGGAATACCTTACATGGTGAGTTCTGCTTATGTTTAATTTTGGTAGCGCTGGGCATTTAAGGTTTTTATCTTAATGGTTTGACAAAATTGCCAATACCGAAAAATTGTTGCGCGTTTCCACTTTGGAAAGAAAGCAATGAAATTTAATGTCAATGCCGATTTGTAGAGCCCATCAAAAATTTTCACTACGTAGTCGACTGCGGGAAGTCTGTAATGAAGGAGCACTGCTATTGGCCGCTGGTGTCCGACCTAAACAACGTGCTCTCGCATCGGCCTGTCGCTCTCAAGTTTATGGCCGACGATTCGCTACTTGAAATGTGGTTCACGTTCTTGCAAATGTTTCAAGGTATGCCGGCATCCGATGTTTGCTTTCTTTACACGGATCATTTGTATTATGCGGAAAATTTTCAGGCATGAATGTAAACCAACGGGAATTGACTCAGCACGTGGAATTCGAACCGAATACCTATTATGCAGCCTTCAGTGCCGAATTGGAGGCCAGCGCTTACCCGATGTGGGCATTGGTCTCGCATTTGGTAGACTCCAGCACGGCACACTTGACCCGAAGAGTGCTCACTATTTGTTTGGACGCGCTGCGCGAATGGCTGGATGCAATCTACTATAAAAGTTGCAATGTGGTAAGTGTGCGACGATTGATTAGGGATGAGATGGGTTGTTGATTGACATTGCGAATATTTACACAGGTGGATAACCAACAAGTGTCGTTTCATCTCCCTCTTCATCGGTATTTGGCTGTATTCTTGTGCCAAGCGGTGGCCAAACAGGGCATTTCGTTGAACGAAGTGCTACCCAATTCGGAAGTACTCAATTTGCTCATGATGCACCCACTCAGAGTTCAGGTGAGTGCTTTTTTTTCAATCCATTGTTTTTGGTGTTTGGTGAGGTTTAAATTTTGGAATTTTTTTTATTGTTTAAAACACAATTGCGTCTCTCAGTCGAGGAGATTAATAATGATGATGATTCGCCAGCAATAGCCGGCTAAAGAGGTTTTTTCTTTCTTGAATTTTGTTTATTATTCAAAAAGGCCGTTTTTTCTTTCTTTTCAACACGTTTACTAAAATTTTGACCCATCTGCCATTTTGATTTTACTACAAATTGTAGCTAAAAAATATTTTTGTCTTTTTTATTTGTAGTTTTTGTTTACTACATCGTTGTTAATTGTTCCATTGCGAATATTGTCTGTTCCATTATTTGATTCGGTTAATTTTTTTAATTAGTAAATTCATTTAATTTTTGTATTTCTTAAGAATCTGACATTTTACTAATTATTTGGAAGCCAATAAGGATGTACATTTTTTTATAATTTGAATTTGAATTGCTCAATCAAAGAGCCTAATAGCAGGCCCCAACGATATACTTTGGTGGTGCCAATTGAAAAAAATGACTTATAACCACAAAACTATTTTGTTTCTACATTTTCATTAATAACTCACTTCAAATTGGTATTAGTGGTATGCTGTCATTTTTACATATAGTCTAGGGCGGTTGAAAACAATTTAAACCCATTCATGGCCACCTAGGAAGAAATTTAACAGCTGAATTTTTCTGAACTTCAAAAATTAAAAATTAACAAAATGCACATTTTTGAACTCAGTATTAGCCCTAGAATCAAAAAAAGTGAAAAAGGGGTCTGTGCCATTTGTGCTAAAAAATTAAATCTTAGTTAATAAATCGGAAATGATGTTTTATATAAGTGTACCAATGTTTATAAAATTCAATTATAAACAAATGGCGGGGATGGCCCTAAATTCGTTGTCATTCGGTATATTACATCTGTGGTAATAGCGAAAAAGGAAATTTTATGAATTCGAAATTCAAAGTTTAACGATTTTTGTTAAATCAGGATGGCCACATTTACTTAAAATTACTTAGTGAAGAATGGAAGAAGCTCTTTTTCACAAATTTGGACCTCTCTGCTCTGCAGGCGAATATTGAATCTAAATTTTTATCATTTGTAAATAGTACTTGAATCCAACATTTCAGCAGCAATACTAAGTATTTTTTCTACTTAATTCTAGATTTATTATCGAAATATTAAAAAAAAAGAAGATATCAGAGCTTAAAAATCTAAAATTTTAAACTTAAAACTATGAATATTCGCGTCACATCAATTTCGTTGCGCTTTAAGTGTTTTATTGCTATTATTACATTGGCATTTACTGGTAAAATATGATTAATTCACTTCAACGTCCTCGCTCGCTTGAATATCATTGATCGCGTTCTGTAGTAATCGCGAATAGTCATAAGTTATAATTTTGGGAGCGATAAATCCTCCGAAACTCGGTAATCCTTTATGGTATATTCCTGCCCCGGATAAGGGTACCGGCACTGTGGATTCTACGTTCTGACTGTCGATGAACGGCACAGTTGTCTGAGCCACGTCGCGATCCAGGTCGGTGTGGGTGAATTCTAAATACTGGTCGTTCTGTGAATCGGGCACCGAAGGTGATTGAGTATTGGTCGGAACGTCACGCCTCTCGAGATTAACTTTTTTCCTGTAAAAATTTCATAGGTGAGTTTATTTATTGATAAGGATGCGCTTTCGATTAGTTCTAACCTTGGATTGAATCTGGAGGCGTCGGTATTGATATTGTCTTTCCAGTAGCTCTTTTCGGGATAGAGTTCTCCTGTTGTGAAATCGAAAGGTGTCAATCGAATTTCGAAATTCAAATGGGATCCTAACAGTTTGAATCGAACTCCAGTCATCACTTCGCCATCGTCTCCGCTCAAATCGTCTAAATCTACAGCGCGTTTCTCCCATGTCAGTGTGTGGTAGTCTCTTCCGTTCGTTACAGATGAGTCGGTAATTTTATAGTCTCTGACAGGTACCCATTCAACACTGTCTCTTTCGATTAGTCCTTTAGGTGATAAACGACCCTGCTGTATTTGCAGATGAATGAGGCGGTTGTGCTTCGTGAATCTTAAACCTGTGACAACTCTAAGATTTTTTGTATTAGTTTTTTTTATTCTCTGTTAATAATAATTATATTAACATACTTGCTGGCATTGACGTCGCTTACTGACTCCAACATATTGAAGTAGCGGTCGGAATTGATGCCCTGTTCGTCACAGATGCACACGCAGTAAGAGCAGTGCCAGAAGAGCCAACGCCACCAGCTGTCAACTTTGGTGGTGCCGCGATGACAGCTCTTTTTGCGTCCTAAAATGCGTCCGTTTTCATACTCGACATATTCATAGCGTCTGTTCGAACCAGGTGCCTATAGAAAATGTTTTAGTTTTAATCATAAAACGGTTTAAAGCGCTTAACGACTTTACCCCTGGGCAGATCCAACCATCTGAATCTATGAATTGGCAGTTGACCACTTTGCCGTGGCATCGGCGTTGCTGATTGCAATACAGGTTTTGGTAGCAACCATGGCTTTTGGTGTTTTCGTAATAAGCGCAATTGGCGTTGCACGTGCCCGATGGATTCAAATCGACTTCGTTTTGAATGTATCCCTGTAGGAGTTCTGTGATTTCCAAGTAGTTCTTATCTTTGACGTACTTCTTCGGGTCGCAGATCCATAATTCTCGCGATGCTATACTTAGAGCGTCCTTGATGCTATCAATTGATGCTGCTGATCGATTCAAGTATCTTTCCCGCATAATTTCTGCCTCTTTGCTGAAGTTTCCTTGTCCGTAGAGCTTGAGCAACATGTAACTGAATTGAATCATTGTGTATCCTTTGAGTTCCGTCAATGCAATGGTGTTATATAAGTTCATTAACATTTGCTGCGGCGATTCCTTCATGTTGCATTGGACACCTCCATCTATTTCCTAAATCAATTATTTTTGTTTGTTTCACAATTATTAACATTTTAATTTTATGGGTAAAGTTTGGTTAGATTAGGTTAAGATCACCTTGAGTGCGTTTTTGAACAATCGTTCACCGATAATTATGTCGTTCAATTGGGACATTGTATCTGGTACGCTGGCTCTGGCGTCCTTCAATATGGTCTCTGTCAAGTCCAACCAAGCCCTCCTCGGGGACGGTATGCGACCCGGACTGACTTGTTGAACCTGGAACCGCTTGAATGCCTCGTAAAGGGTGTCAATTGTGCGCAGTTCAGTATAGGCTCTGTTCCACAACCACGAGCCTTGAAGGGATTCCAAGCCTTCACCTAATTCTTCCGGAAATGCCTTCAAATTCGATTGTTTTTTTTTTTAAGAATATATTTTCTCTAAACAAATTTCTAAGTTATACTTTCATCATTTTGGAATCAAATTCCTGATAGCGACGTATGAGAGCCAATTCTAACATGTCGGACCCTTTTTCATTGTCGCTGACCACATTGTTGTTCATGCTGTCGAATTGGAAGTTCAATTCATTGTGCAATTGCAGAAAGTCTCTGCGCAAGCGGTCAACCGTTAACAAATTCTTGTCTTCTGCCGTTTGCTGTGTAGATTTGAAGCGACGCTGGTATTGCGAATAACAACCGTGCGCTATTATCAGCGCTAGGAAGACAATCATACGATTGAGAAGACGCATTATTGTGGTGCACTTCTATCGCATAGCACGACTGCAACAGTAGATAAGATGTGGGTTTTGTCTGTTTGTGTCTCTTTGCGAGTCAGGGTTGAATGGACTCTTTTTATTATCGCGCATCGGGTTTCTCCCGAAGATTACTTTAATCGAGACCACTTTTGTGGTTGTTTGTTCTTTATTTGTATGTAATATTCTGAAGTAACTGTTCATGATGATTCATACTTCATGCCACAGAGTGGACAATGCTTTGTTTAAACAAAAGATTCTCGTGGTTTTCCGTGATTTCTATAATATTTGTATCTCAAGGTTATGACTTATGTAACAAAAATCTGTATATGTTTTTTTTTTGTTTTGTTTTGATAATAATCGGAAATTAATGTCGCGCGTCAGTAATGAAAAAGCCGGATGCGGACAATAAATGCATTTAATATATCTCGTGAGGGGGAAGAGAACAGTCTTTCTCTTGTTTATGACCTTAGATTTTTCACATTTTCTACTGCTTTACCGACATGCGTAATAAAATTAATTTCATAAATTGATTATATGTTGAAGTATACAAGTGTATAGAAAGAGCGCAACCTCAAGGTCTGGCATCTTGCTTAATCAACTGAAAAATAAGTGCAAATTAGCGAACTTTGCCTTTTCGTTCCGATTAGTATATTAACAGCAACGGAAATTAAACGCAACGGTGCCATATAAATATTGATGGAATTTTATAGTTTGACTTCTTTGTAAAAGAACACACAATACATACGTAATCGAATTGAGAGAGGTGAAAGTTGCGCACTTTTTGCACTGTATAACAGTTATGATTAACTATGTGCCCGCTGCACACTAAAGTGCATACATCCTTTTTGCTGGCTTGCAGAACCAATTGCCCTTAATTCTGCTAATTAACAATAATATTATATGTTTTAATGCGTCATACCCTGAAGTTCTCTAATGTGGGTTTCTTCTTTTATAGAAGAACACAATGGCCCTAGTTTTATATACAATTTGCTGTTGATATGATGCTTCTAGAAGACACAGGAGATTATCGCGAGGATACAAAAACTCACAGACTGTTAGTCGGTCAGAATCTCCCCCTTTTTTAGGTAACCACCACACTTGAATTGATGAATGAACGAACGTCACAGCCTAGATGTGTTTGTTTGATCAGGGATGGGGTGGGGGAAGAGATCAGTAGAGTTGATTGTTCGGACCGGTGGTGGGGGAGAGATCAGCAGTTGAGAGTTGAATGTTGAGCCGTTGACGCAGGCGTTCTGCGAGAAACTTTACCGAGGTTGTTGATTTTTTTTTTTGCTTTTATTGCGCGCGTATAGGAATTGGCGCTTCGAAGAAATTGAACACTCTGTTTCTACTTTCGTAATTATCAATTCGGTAAATTCTTTGTCCATGAATCATTTCGCTAAAGTTGAAGGTGTCAGCCACTGTTCTTCGCTTAATTTCCGGTGGAACGATTGTTCAGATACGCTATTCCTATGGCAGATTTTCTACTAGAAATTGTAAAAACTTACCAATATGACGTTCATTAAGGGTTGTATAATGCCGTTGTCAACGACGCCAGCACCTTGCGGCACCAGAAACGCGTGTATCCTCTCTATTAAACTTTGAACGGAACTGGAATCGTGCGAGATGGTACTCTTGGCGAAGTCTTCCAAAGTCAAGCGTTCGATATGTTTGCTATTGCTTTTCGTGTAGTACTGCATGCGGGTGTAGTAGACATCGATGCGTGTGACATAGTCGAGCAAATCATTGAGTTTGATGTCGAATTTAATGCGTTCCGGCAATGTTTTCATGATGGCCGTTATGGTTTGCGTGCCGACACCCTCTAAGTCGAAGGCCACCTGTTGTATTTTACCGCTGATCATGTTCATGCGATTCAGTAGGGTGCGCTCGCGTTTCGACACAATGGGCAAAGGCACTTCGCCCACATCGAAGTGGTCGTCGATCAGGTTCCAGCTCTTGGAGATGCCCACCACTATGTCCTTGCCCACTTGCACTACGTCTAGCACGTCGCTTAAGGAAATTCCAGCACTTGTGCATATGGCACAGGAAACTATAAAGAGCGACAGGAGGCGCATTATTGTTTTTGGCCACTTTTCGGTTGGTCTAGCTAGGCGTTTGTTAGTGATAGTTTTCGCGAATTATTAGTAAGTGCTATAGAAATCGTTGGCTGCGAGTGCAACCGACGACTGGCACGGACTGGGTCCGACTCTTGCTCTCACTAAAAACTCCTACCATTTCACGTTGTAACAACAACTAACTTGTACTACGCAAGTTTGAAGAGTTTATTTGTTCTCTTGTCAGCTGGTATTACTTGTTTGAAAGTCATTATCAGCTTTATTAAATAGTTGTAAAATGCGCTTGTTGATTGTTACCTACTATTTTCATTATTTCAGTATTTAAAAACTGATGTGACATCATAGTCCGTTAGTTTTTTTTTTTGTGAATTTTTTCAAAGTAGAATTATAAAAGTACTGAAAATTTATATGCTTCGTTTTACTTTAAATATAGGATTATAATAAAATATTGCTATATCAATGGTGGTTAATTTGTTTCCACTGGACAGCCTTTTTTATACATACAATCTATGACGCATATATTTTTAGCAAAACGAATTTCCGATTTATGATTCACCACCTTTCTTTTTTGCTATTGTTAGGTTTTTATTTGCTAAGAAATTAATAAAAAATAATAATAATAACAATATTTGTGTCTCAGGTGGCTTTCTACGAAATCATCAACGGACTATGGGTTCGAAACGGATTGCAGATCAAGGGACAGGCGATGACTTATATCCAGTGCAATTTTTGCAATTCAATGGTCGATGCCGATCTCTACTTGTTGCAAATCTGTTGCACACGCATACCGTCCGAAACGTTCCTGCAAATAGTCATCGATAAATTCCATGCCGATGAGGATGAATGGCTCAGTTTGGCCAAGGCGGCAATGATGCAAACCTGTCAACAGCAGAATGTCTACATGGATGGCAAACGCGATACTCCCATGCTTGAAAGTTTTCTCACCTTTTTGGCAACCCTGGTTAGCGTTCGCACCAATTTAGGTCTTAGCGAAACGGGTCTGAATCGTTTGGAAATGATCACTCTGCTTTGCATGAGCGATCGAACGCATTCACAGCTAATGGAACTTATGCCGGAACGATGCGGGACTTCGCAGAGCAGAGATTTCGAAGCCCTGTTGGCTGAAGTAGCTGATTACCGGGCACCGGCTTTGGTGGAAACGACGGGCAATATGCAGCAAGGAATGTACGTCCCTAAAGCGGAAATTTGGCAGAAATTTTATGATCCGATTCACGTTCTACTGAGGGCTGTCCATCGAGGAGATTTCCAAACAAGCATGAATCGATATGCTGCCTAGTAAGTATTTTTTGTTGCCTATTCTTGCGTTTGATTCGCGGTTGTTGCGTCAATTGCTGCATTTAGTCAAAAATGAGGACTCTTATCTTGTTTCAATAAAAAGTTGCGCACGGTATAGAAATCTTCCACTAGCAAATAAAACGTGGGGTTTAATTATTTTACTTGACCAGTTAAAATGGATGCTCATTTTCTTATGCTTCCTTGATTGTTATAGCATTAAATTAAGTTCAGAAAACACAACGGAATCGAATTCAACGCCTTGGCCGCCGTTTAGAACTCCGTCCCCTTGCGGCGAGGCCTACGAGGATCCCAGGATTATCCTTAGGTCCCGCGTATTTCATGCCGTCGCTCTAATAGTTCTCTACAAGGCTGTCCACAATCAAATCTCCGAGCACGTAATGGCCCTGGTGGTGTTTCTACTGGAACAATCTGTGGAAGTCAGCGAATCTCCGGATTCCGTAAGATTTAATAGTTTTGACGATTTTCACAGGTTATTACTTTAATAAGGAATTTTTTAGGCATCTAGTATGTGTACTTCGCCGTCCACACACCGCCAACTAACTGACATGGATCTGGTTAATTGGTTCTCAAGTGATTGCTTATTTGAAAATCTGTGCACGCCCATAGGGCGCATAGCTTTAAGGCCCGAGCCGGAGTTTTCTCCGATGGCTTACAATTTCAATTCCGATATGGAATGGGATAGTAGGCCTGGTGGCGTCCTGGAGGAGGAACCTCCGTCACCGATGGCTGATATTCTAACATTGGAGGATTTAGATTGGGACGAACCGGGTCCCAGTAGACGTCAAAGTGATTCCAACATGATGATGTTGGTTCCTGCCAACGCCAACAGTGGTGCCAATAGTGGCGGCGAAAGTGCCGACAGTGATGCAAATCGTAGCGTTGCGTTAGCTGGTCCTTCAACGGCTACAGGGTCTGAGGATGTGCCAATGGTTGGGCCTCACAGGGCGCTACCCCCAGCCGCAATGGGCAATATGTCGCTCGCTATAGCTTTAGCAGGTGAATCGCGCATGGTACCGGCCAATTCATCGGATGGGGCACCTGCTGCATCCTCGGCGTTGGTTCGCAGTCGCGGCACGCATAAAATGACGTTCTTCAAGCGCAGCGTCGAAGGGACGCCGTTTGTGAAAATCAACGAAAGCATAATTTCCCTGTTGCTGAAGTTGCACTATAATTTGGAGGAGGAGGCCAGCAGAAGGGACCCGCACGCTTTGGGCGACGGCACTTTTTACGTCAACAGACTACTAGAGAAAATCGGGGCGAAGAGTACAGCATGCCGCGAATATATTGCGGAAACGAAACGAAAGTTGTGGCCTAAGCAGGAGGAAGGTGAAGAAGGACAGAAGCAGCGTGAGAATCGTGAGCGCGAAGAAAGAAGGCGCAGAGCGAAGGAACGACAGCAGAAGCTAATGCAGGAGTTTGCCAACAAGCAAAAGCAGTTTATGGAGTCTGCAATGGAGTCGGAAGCGGAGGCCAGCAGTATGAACTGGTCTGCTTCTGATGAGACGTCGAAAGAGCCTTTGAAGGTTGAGTACGATTGTGTAATTTGCAATCAAAGTTCGCCTAGTACGGAAGACAAGCCGATGGGCTTGGTGGTGCTGGTGCAGGCCACCAGTGTCATGGGACATAGACGTCGAGCGCCCAATCCGGAACGACCGGTTCTGCCCACCTGTGATGAGGAGCGTGAAGCGTTGCGATCCGGCGACACTCTGCTTTCGGAATTCGATCGAAGATGCGAAGAATTGGAACGACATTTTGATTCGGTTTGTACAGTATTTATTTATTTATTTTTTACATATCTTAATTATTTTACAAATATTATAGCAATCATGGTTGTTGTCCTTAAATATTGGTTGGGAAGGTGGTGTCCACGTGCAAACTTGCGGCCACCATTTGCATCTGGACTGTCTAAAATCGTATTTGTACTCTTTGAGATCGCAGCAGCGCCAACAAAGTCTTGCGCCCGATAAGTAAGTTCAAAACAGTACCCGATTTAAATGTTAAAACTATTAAAAATTAATTATTTTTTTAGGGGTGAATATTTTTGTCCTCTTTGTCGGCAACTTGCCAATTCCGTGTTGCCCCTTTCGCCCCAATTGGGGGACTGTTCGCAGATGGTGCGCTCACGTCCTTCCAACATGTCGGTCGTGCTCAGCGAGCTGCGCAATTTCCTAATGGAAAACCAGGAGCAACCTGTGAGTAAATTTATCTTCTTCGATTGCATACCAAGATTATTAATTTTTTTGTTGGAAACACAGAGTAAATCGAATCTTTCGGAAGCCATCGGTAAGGCTATGGAAGATATGACGGGCAGTACGCAAATGAAGCCGATGTTCAAACCGAAAACGGATAAGTTACCCAATCAGTGTCTGTTCCTTTTCGTCACTTCGATAGCGCGTACCAATCTCGAGGTGGAGCTAGTCCAACGGGGTGGTAGTCTGGTCAGTAATACCGGCGACCCCGTGAATCCTCTTTTGCCGAAAAGAGATTGCATTGGTTAGTATTTCTTCTAATTTATTATTTTATTTTTTCAGTAAATTGTATTTGAATTATGGTTTTTGTTTTATCTGCAGTTCCTTTACTACACGTCTTGGCCATTCATGCTAGAGTACTGGCCCTGTGGCCAGCCTGGTTGACATTTCAACAACTGTGCGGCATCTTAGTCCCCGAAACTGCTGTGGCGCCTATCGATCAAGATGTACCCTTATTGCTTAGGGACCCAGTCGCATTGCTTTTGCAATTTGTTCTACTGCTTCCCCTCCATCTTGATCAAAGTAAGTGCTGTATAACATATTAAAAAATTACAAAATGTTCAGTGTAATTTCAAATATTATGTTTGCTTAAGTTATGTTAAGTCGGGTGTTTGAATGTGTTAATATTTTTGCAGCTTATTTTACAACAGTCGTAAAGATGGTCTATAATTTGGTGTACTATCAAGTAGTGGCGCAAATTTCCTGCGGACTGACTTCCGCTGAACGTCAGCGCGTCTGCGAGCTAGCTTCGAAAAAACCATCAACACATATTGATTCCCTGCCGGCGGCTTTTGCTCTCATCAACGAGCCGCTAATGAAAAGCGTGCAATTTATGGAGGAGGACGACGATGCGTCGGATGCGTCCTGCAGTAGTCAAAACGCGCAAATCAACACCGTTGCACTCGAGCAGCAAGTGCAGAAATTGTGCTTGCCCTTTTTAAGGATAGCTGCCCTGTTGCGGCACCACATTTACGATCAACCGTTGCCGGACATAATCGCACCCGAATCGGAATTCGTGCGACTCGTCTATTATTTGCAGTTAGTAACAGAAGGTATGGATTGGGGTTGTTTCAATTCGGCGGTCGCCCTCAACTGGCCCACCGATACTGAAGATCAGCAGCATATCGACAGAACGACTCCGGTCTCTTGGTGCAATCAACTGATGGCGTTCGCCTCTAAAAGCCCACTGGCCGCCCGCAATTTCCTAGCGGATCAGCATGCTCTCTGGCAACCGCCGCGCTTACTGCAGTTGCCGCGAGAGTACGAGAAAATTTTCACCTATTATCACGAGCGTCCTTGCAGCCAGTGCCATTCGGTGCCGGGCGAAACGAGTATTTGTTTGCTCTGCGGCACCATTGTGTGCCTGAAGCAGAATTGCTGCAAGCAGCAGAATGTCTGCGAGGCTGTAGCGCACTCGTTGGAGTGCGGGGCCGGTACTGGCGTGTTTCTGGTGGTCACATCTACGTATATTATTGTCATTAGGGGTAGACGTGCGTGTCTTTGGGGCTCGCTTTATTTAGACGATTTCGAAGAGGAGGATCGTGATTTGAAGTAAGTTTTTGTTGGCCTGTCTATTTTTTTTGTTGTTCACTAAACCAAAAACATTTTTGCAGACGTGGAAAGCCTTTGTATTTGAGTAAGGAGAGGTTCCAGTTATTGGAACAGCAATGGTTGGCCCATAGGTTTGATCACACGAAAAAAACTTGGGTTTGGCATCGAGACGCTCTGTGAATACTAGTTAGACGAATTGTTTTTTTGTTTTATTATTATTATTTTTTTTTTATCTTTGACTTCTGTAAATTAATACTATCACGTAACGCGTATAGAGAGAAGCTGCCTGATTTTAGAAATTTAGAAGTCCCTACTTTGTCTTTCTCTCTATCGATCACTCTATTGTTTTTCGCCGATCTAGGAAAACATTTTAGGTCCTTATTTCGCAATGATTATTTTATTATCGTATATCACCTAATACTACTTCTAATCTAGTCCCAACATATATAATTATTATTAATTAGTAGTGGTTAAAATTATTAGTTAACAAGGATGACAATTACGGAGAGCAAGAAACAGAAATTAATCTTTAATTTTATTATTTTGTTTTGCCTCATTTTATGATACATAGTGGGTCATGATTGAAAATTTTCGGGTTGTTTCTCTATACATATAATAATGTTTTCTCGATACTTCAACAGTCATCACTATAGATTATTTATCATGGTTTAAAATACTAAGTAAACTTGTCGGGCGAAATCTTATACAACATGAAAAATTGATCGGCTTAGTAATAAAGGTAGAAGACCTACACACGACACTATGTGCAGCAGATGAAAGCTTGTGATATAATAAATACTGGTTTTTTGAATTTATTATTAATGATAATTGAAGAAGATGAATAGTTGATTATATTGTATATCGTTATTATCTTGTAATTATTGTATTGTCAATTTGGATTTTCACATACATAAATTTTTGTCAATTCAATTTTTTTTTATTTATTCTGGTTTTTCAATGCTAGACAAATTTCGGCCAGTTATTTGAAATTTTTGTCTCTTTTAATTTCAGAATTTTCAGATGGTTCATTTTTTCCAATTTCATAAAAACAACCAAAACCAAACATCATCACTTAATTTAAAAGTTCAGAAGCGATTTAGTCATATTTTTGGGATTTATAAACAAAATTGCCACTGTAAATAATTAGTTTATGAAACGTAGGGATTGAATAAAGAATGATTAATTCCTATTTCAAATTAGTTTATAATCAGAAAAGTTTTGTAATTTTCTCGCCAAATTAAAAAATTTATGAATTTAAAAATATCGAAAATTGAGATATTTTATTAATTTTTTTTTTTTTAATTTAGAATTTTTAATACTTTTATTTAAAACGAAGGATCGTATCCGGTGCTCTTTTATTTTTGGAACTGCTCATGTTTTTTACACACGTAAATTCTGAACGCACCCCAGAACAAATGAATTACAGTTACAATAGGTTTGGTTTTTTTACATTTATATTTTTTTATCACAATCCAGTTTATACTGGAGCATCACACATTAAATTTAGGATACAAGCCAGGAGCCAACAACTTTTAAGCTTTAAATTTCTCTCTGGTGTAGTATCAATAGTTCCCAGAAACGCTATTCATTATTTCATCGTGATATTAAATAAAATACAACCTTATCAATCAAGCTCAATATCTCTGTGTATAAACTATAGCAGAGGTGGGTGACCCTACTTATTAATATTAAATTGAAATTCACCTTTTTGGATAATGTGGGCCCATATAAGACATTAATAATTTTAGGTTATACAGGGTATTCGATAAAAAAAAACTTCCCAAACAAAGTTATATTTTTTTTTTATCAAATCATATACTTTATTGTACTCCATATTTATAATTAGTTGTTTATATTCTTTAAAATGTTATTTCATTTGATACATTTCACTGACGCTTAAGCTGAGAAATGAATGAAAATGAATAAATGATAAATAATCAGGGCTTTGCCCTCTGCAAACGAAAAGCTATAAGCACTTTGCAAAGATTCAGTTCGGGGATCTGTTTTGAAAACACCACTACTACAAAAATAGCAAATCTAGCGAATCTAGATTCAGTGATCCCACAACTAGACATCCAGACTATACCGAGAAACAATCCCTCCTCAAACAACAAAAAAACTAATAGCAATTACATCAATTTTACTTCCATTAATGGCTTACAGTTGGGATAACAGGGTTCATTTTGTAATTAAACATTTATACGGTAAGTCTTTAAATTTGTGAAAGAAAAACCCCGACAATAGAATTATCCTTTAATTAGCGCACATTTATAATTTGTATTTGTAGTGGAAAGGCCGGGAATGTCTTTATAATTATAGAAATTTTGTTTTCCTAGTTTTATTCTTAGCCTTTGTGCGCTTCCTACTTTTGTATCTGTGTGTGTGTGTGTGTGTCTGCATGGTATATGTAACAAACTCATTTTTCACTATTGCGTATTTTTAGACCGGGTTAGAGTCATAAATTAGCCGATCGTTGCAGATATCGATAGCAATGGATATTTGGACGATCGCGATTTCGCCTGTTTGGCTCTAAGGGCCACCATCATCGAGGGCAAGGGCGAATTCAGTTTTTCCCGCCTCCAGGAGTACCAACACATCATGATGGGCCTCTGGGAAGAAATCGCAGAACTTGCCGATTTCAATCGCGTTAGTTTTTTTCTTTTTCATTTATTTGTTTATTGTATCTAAAATTAATAATTTTAATCAAATTTATGCGTGCCAAACAGATGACAAAACATTTACGAAAACCTGAATGAAGATTCAAAATATTTACGTTAAATACTAAATTTCCCTTTCGTTTTAACTAAAACATTGTTGGCGCAATTTACCGAAAATTCTATGATCACTACTAAAAATAACATTTTCAGGTTTTTTATATAAAAATCCGACAACATAACAGTTAACACCAGACTAATTGCTGAAAACTCTTTTCTTGAATATGCATAGGACCTTTTGCAGGACGGCAAAATTACCGTTGAGGAATTTAAACAAGCCGTACAGCAATGCTGCATGGGCCGCCGATACGACGACTTTCCGCAAGCAATGAAAATGTTTATAGACTCGAATTTCAAAATGGTCGATTTAAACGACGACGGCGTCATCGGTGCCGATGAGTATCGTTTCAATTGCATTACTAAGTTCGCCATCGAGGATGTCGAAGTAGTGGACGAAGCCTTTAATAATTTACTAAGTGTAAAACATAAAACTTTTGTAATTTAATTTGATTTCAATTTAAATAATCGAATAATTTCCAGGATGATGATCGAAGAAGAGGCGGGCTAACGTTGTCGCGATACCAGGAACTTTATGCCGAATTTCTGGGCAATCCTGATGAAAATAATCCCGCTGTTTATTTATTTGGACCGCTAAGTGAGTTTTACAGAGAGGACGATCAGTAAAACCGACATTTGTTTTGCCTTTTGTATATATAACATATTAAATATTACTTTAATTATTTATTTATTTAATAAAATAAAATGCAAATTTATTGAAAAACAAAACTACTGAAGAATTCAATGAATACTCCATTGTAAGAATTCAAATGATTCAAATTGTCAAAATAAATAACCTTGAAGTTGAAGTATTGATTAATGTCAAAGTAGACGAAAAACGAAGTTGACCTTGAGTCAACAACTTCACAGTGAAAGGAAAATCAAAATGGCGGATGCAGAGCACGTGGAAGATGCTTCTTGCGAAGAAATCGCAGAAACCGTCGCCGAAAAAGAAGAAACTCCATCAGAAAATGAAAACGATGAAACCCCCGTTACCTGGAAAGATCTGGTAAGCTTTTTTTTTCTACAAAAGCAATTTTAAACAACGAAATCTAAAATTTAGGGATTGGTAGATGTTTTACGCAAAGCATGTGAGCAATTAAAATGGAAAGCACCATCGAAAATTCAAAAAGAAGCCATCCCTGTTGCAATACAAGGAAAAGATGTGATCGGTTTAGCCGAAACCGGTTCGGGGAAAACTGCAGCTTTTGCACTGCCCATTCTGCAATCACTTTTACAGAATCCTCAAAGATACTTTGCACTCATTTTGACTCCAACAAGAGAGCTGGCTTTTCAAATATCTGAACAATTTGAAGCTTTAGGTACTTTTTCATTTTTTCGAATAAAAAAAGAAGAGATTTTAAATTCGTAACTTTTAGGAGCCAGCATTGGAGTAAAATGTGCTGTTATAGTTGGAGGAATGGATATGATGTCGCAAGCTTTGGTTTTAGCAAAGAAACCTCATATTTTGATTGCAACACCTGGCAGATTACTGGACCATTTGACTAATACTAAAGGATTTAATTTGCGAGCTTTGAAATATTTGGTAAGAAACTTTTTTAATTAAGTAATAATATTTTAAAAAAAACAATCAAAATAATATATAATGATGTAGAATTAATATGCCAATGAACAAAATGATTCTTAAAAGCATTTCGTCACTACCGCTGATTTACTTTCTCATTTCTGATTAGAAAGACAAACAAGTAAATCTTTTTTTACAAACAATATACTAATTTTAGGTAATGGATGAAGCTGATAGAATCTTAAACATGGATTTTGAGGTAGAAGTAGATAAAATCCTGCAAGTTATCCCCAGGGAACGTCGCACATTTTTATTCAGCGCAACAATGACGAAAAAAGTGAAAAAACTGCAGCGAGCATGTCTAAAGGACCCCGTAAAAGTGGAAGTTTCCACCAAATATCAAACCGTTGACAAACTACAGCAGTATTACATTTTTATACCTGTTAAATTTAAAGTAAGTCGCAATATTTCCAAGAAAAAAAAATGAAAAAAAAACTATTTGCAGGATGTTTATTTGGTGCACATCTTGAACGAAATGGCCGGCAACAGTTTCATGATTTTCTCCTCGACATGCAACAACACCATTCGCACAGCATTAATGCTGCGAAATTTAGGCTTTACGGCTGTCCCATTGCACGGACAGATGACACAGAACAAACGATTGGCCGCTTTGACGAAATTCAAGGCGAAAAACCGTTCGATTTTGATTTCCACCGATGTGGCCAGCAGGTGAATTACCTTCTCATTAATTAAAAAAGAAAAATTAAAAAATGTTATTAAATGATGCATACCAAGTGTTTGATGTTAGAATCACATGATAGGTTTACATATTCGTCACTACCACTGATACTTTTCAATCAGTGAAAGCTAAAATGTAAATTAAAAGAAAAATTACTCTAGCAAATTAATGTTTCAGAGGCTTGGACATTCCACATGTGGACGTTGTGATAAATTTCGATATTCCAACGCACAGTAAGGACTACATACATCGTGTGGGCCGAACAGCTAGGGCTGGCAGATCTGGTAAAGCCATCACTTTTGTCTCGCAAGTAAGTTAATTTAATTCCTGATACACTGATTTAAATTTTATTAAAAACTATGCTTTCGTTTGGCAGTATGATGTTGAACTGTACCAGCGGATAGAAGAACTAATCGGCAAGAAGTTGCCGCTGTACAAAACCGAAGAAGAGGAAGTGATGGTATTGCAGGAGCGCGTCGCCGAAGCGCAGAGATTAGCTAAATTAGACTTGAAAGATATATCAAGTAAAAAAGGAAAGAAGCGTTCTGGTGGCGATGACGATGATATTGAAGATGCCGTAGGAGTGCGCAAACGACTTAAGAAACCGTCGTCAAATAAATCTAAAAACCGGCAGAAAAAATAAATTAATAAATAAAAACTTATTCCGAATAAGCCTTAAACTATGCTCATTATTTTTTTATCTTATTCTTTCTTTATAATTTTTAGCTGAAATTCCACTACCAATTGAAAACAGAAGAGAAAAATTAAAGGACCCGTTCGTAAAAGAGAAGATAAGCATATGCGTTCAGCACCTTTTCCTCGCTTACTTCCGACGTGTGCGAATCGCTTACGTAAAACCATCGGCCGTCGCTAACCAATTTATCGCTGTTCGGCAGAGCATTGCTGGCCTGTTGTACTAGTTTTTCAGCGTGGCTCTTTTGGTTTTTCGGCAGAAACTGCCAGCGATAGTTGTCCGATTCGATTTTCGGCCGGATCTTTATATAGGCCACGTAATGACCGCCATGCATCGAACCGCTGTGCTCCACCACTCCGTACAAGGAGTACAGCACTTTCTTTTGGTCGGCGCGTACATTCGGCGACCGATTCAAGCAAAACGGCGCAATGTCCAACAGCATTGGAAACTTGACGTGTTTGCCCATCTTTGACGGACGGAAGTGGTACACCTAAAACGGTACGCTTCTCCGTTAACACTCTCCAGTTCAAAAACCAATGCGGTGAAAATAATATGAAGAAACAGAAGTAGAAATAGTAAAAACATACCTGGAATCGCTTCAAGTGCAAAATAAGCACGGCCGGTGGACTGTAGATTAGCAACTGCTTGGTGGCATTCGTGTAGACGGTCTTCTTGTCGGTGCCACTGCTTCGTTTCGTGCACAACTCGCAGCCGACTTTGTTAGTCCCGGTCATCAGCTCCTTGGTGGTGAACTGATTCAAGCAGGATTGCACCGAACATTCGCCGTCTTCGATGTTGTACCGCGCACTGATGGTTTCGCTCCAGAGATCAACATCTACGTCCATCTTGGAAGAGTCATCGTCATCGTCTTCATCATTAATATCGTTATTAACATGCAGGAGCCGATTATCAAGTGTCAGTTTTTCCAAACCCGCTTTTAAATCGTTCTTACCAGCATTATTGTTATTACCAGCCTCGTTATTGTTATTAACAAATGAAAGCCTTGATTGAGGCCTTTCGAAATCCCTAAAAACGAAACAGGAAAACATTATGTGTAAATGTAAGGCAGCGACAAATTACTCTTCATTGGGAGTGGTGGGTCCACACAATAAGGGACTGCCCATGTTGGAGTCGCCGGGCGACGGCACCGGACTACTGCTCATGGTGGTACTTTCCGGTGGCGACAAGCTGGGCATACCTACAACAGGACTCGGCATGCCACTGTCATCGACGCACATGTTCGGCGAGGTGAAGTTATCCGGACTGGCCCCATTCTTGTCCGAATTGTATCCGGACTCGGTGCCTTTATTATTCGATGCGCCCTCTTCCGGCGGCGTCATCGAATTCGAATCATCGTTGTTGTCCTCCACGTCGGCATCAGATTCGCTCTCGGAATTCTTACTGTTATCGGGCGATCGTTGCGTCTCTTCTGCATTACTAACACTGGCTTCACTCCTATTATGAGTCTTATTACGTTTGTTCTTCTTAGCCAAACGTCGTTCTTTCTTCAGTTGATGCTTCGACGGCTGTTGATCTTCGATTTCCTCAGCCTTGCGGCGTAAAATCGGCGGCATTTGGCGCTCGCAAATTGGTAAACTGCAAACAATACAATTAATTTAAATAATTTGTTGCTATTCACGCGGAAAAGTAAAATGAAACCTCAAGTCCAAGAAGTTTTCCTCACGATGCGATTTATGGCCGCAATCCTGACACTGCAGCAAACTGACCAGGACGCCTCTAAAGACTTGTTCCGTCGGCGACATTAAATCGGACGCTTGCGATCCGTAGAACTTGATAATCTTTTTCTTGTCGCCCTCAACTTGCGCCGGATCAGTTTTGCCACTAAGACCCCGCTTAACGAGGATCACACTCTGATATCGACGCAAATCTTCTTCCCTCACTGCTTCTAGCAAATGTCTGAGCAACTCGTGCGAATCATGCTGGTCGCCACCGCCGAATTGCGTCATGCGTTGCGTCAATCGGTTGAAGAGCGGCCGCGGATTATACACGCTACAAGTACCGCTTTGCAGCGTCTGCAGCGTGTCCGCTAAAAGCTTTGGCAGAGGTCTCCAGCCATCCAGAGTTCCTAAAATTGCAACATTTTCATGATTTCCAATTTTTACGACGGCCGATTAACAAGATTAACAATACCTTCAATCGATTCAACTTCAACAAATTGCTTGGTTTTCTCATCGAGGAGCACTTTGCCGCCAGGCAAACAGAAAGTTTGTCCCGGCTCCGCCGTTTCTTGCAACAGAGAAAGTAAATAAGGAGTTTGGCCTAAACATTGTATCACAGAATTGAAGAAGCAAGTGTTTCCTAGATTCATCAAGCCGCACGCTACAATCTGCGGCCGCTCCGGTTTCTGCACGATCACAGGCACATTTGTCGCCTCGTAAACGAAAATACTTTCCTAAAAACCGCCAACATTATTAACAGGTCAATCAACAAAAATCAAAACAATTGCGGTCACCTGGGGAACAACCACAACATTCTGCTGTTGATTCTGCTGCTTCCTGTACAGTTCTTCAAAGTGCTTCTTAATGTACTCCACACACTCAAACAGTTTCTTCCTGTTCGGGGTAACGTTGATATCGTCGTCGCAGTCGTAACACCAGACGTTCCAATTGCTGGTGTTCAAGCAAATGCTGTGGCAGTCAGAATGAGGAGTCTTGTAGTGGTGCAAGGCATGCTGGTTCTTATAGCGACCGCACGCTTGATTGCCGCACTTCAGACAGATCCAGAGAGAGTCATCGCTAATGTACAGGCTATCGTCGGAATGACTCGACGGCGACTTCTTGCATTGTTCGCACTCACTGCTCAAGGTGTTGCTTTTGAGGATGACCTTTTTGACGCGGTTCAAGTCGACGGCCTTTGCGATGTGCGAGCATTGCGGCCCTGGATTTTCAAAGTCCTCAGAGGACGAGTCCGATCCGACGGCATTCGGCCCTTCTTGGCATTTCTTCTTAGTCATCGTCAGCGGAGCTGCTCCTGCTGCTGCTGCCTGATCGGGTTTCCTTTTACGCTCAATCGGTGCAGCTTCTTCTCGATCGGGCGTGATGACATTAAAAGCGATTGCTGCGAAAAGCGTGCTATGAAAGCATTGGGAATTTTGATTGCTCTCGTCTATTTTTGCGAAATAAGCTGCTAGGAAGCTTCCAAAGAGATCGAGGCGCAAGCCACTTGCTGCTGCCACTACTGGATGATAAAACGCAACTGTTCTGAAGCAGCAGCAAAAAAATCACTAGTAATCAGCCACTCACACAATGTCAAAAGCACATTGTGCTCCTTCAATGACAACCGGAAACGGACATCAAGATCATCGAAAATTCATATTATATTTCAGTGCCTTCGGAAACAAGCAATACATTATTATTATTTGCATAAAATTTCTACGATTAATCGAGAAAATTGTAATTTTCTGAGGCAACAATTGCATTTTTAGCAAATCATTGCTGATGTTTGACCTTAATGACATTGAAATGAAGTTGATACCATGTGATCCACTTATGAAACTTATTTAATACCAAAAAAAAAACAATTTTTATGAGGGCAAAACATAAAATAACTGCAAAAAAATATTAAAAACAAATTATTAATTGAATATCAAATAATTTGATTATATGGGTTGATGGTTGAATGAAAGAAACCATGCGCTTTGAGAGAAACAGTTGAAAGTTGAAGTTGAATCGAAGTTCCCCCATTTGACAACCGTTACTTCTTTGTTTTGGTTACAGTTACATGTGTGCATCAAACAAACCGAAAAACCGTTAAATATGAACAAGAAAAAAGTGGAAATAAAGAAAACTCTTGTGCGAAACGCCAAACAGAAAGTACCACAAATAAAAATAGTAAACGAGTTTCTGAAAGACGCAGTGGATGCAGTTGTGATCGAAAAAGACAAACCAAGCCATCAAAACATTCAAGAAAAACAAAAGCAATATTTAGATTTGTCTCTGCCGTCGGCAAACACCACCAAACAGTTGAGCAAACAAATAAGCGCCCTTAAAATAAAAAATACAGCGAAAACCACAAAAAAATGCGACGAAGGCATCACAGAAAAGGTTTTTACATTACTTAGCATAAAAATAAAATCTTTATTCTTTATTTTTGAGAACAGATAACAAAACGCATGAACTTCCGCATGGATGAGAAGATATTCAAAGATTTGATACCTCTGCATGTGGAAAAACCGTTTGAAAAACAGTCGCCGCAAGAGTATAAGGCTCAAAGTGTGAAAGACCAGGAGCCCAATTTAGAAGACTTTATAAAAAAGAAAAAACAAAAAGATTACTTCTACGAAGTTAGTCCTGCACGCAAAGAAATCAGCTTTCAGCACGAATACGACGGCTTTAAAATGTATAACATATTGCAAAACTGGTAGGTGGGTAGGTATTTTTTTAAGAAAAAATAAATTTTGATTGAACTGAATCAAAACATCCCTTTGCTTCGTTTAAATTGCGCTCCTCCTTTGCGATTGTGATTGGCCCTGGTACTCTTATTTTGCGTCTTTTTATCACGTTGCTTTAGAATACTGGCATCTTGTCCCTGCCCTTTAGGTCGCCCCACCACATTGGCTTTAGGAATAGCCCCGCGGTTCCTTTGCGCTTCCCTTCTTTCTCTGATCTTCGACGGGTCTTCGCAAAAGGGCACGAAACCCGAACTGCCCGCACCATGTGGTTTTTCACTTGGTTTTTTCGGTTCCAATTTCTCTTCCTCTTCCGATTCTGGGCTCTCGTAGGCTCGGAAACGGTTTTCCATGTAAGCGTACGGATCTTCATCATCTGAATGTCCGTGTCTGCTCGAAGAAGGCACCACGTAATCATCCCTGTCGTCGTACTCGTCGTCGTACATATCGTAAGAAGGCACCTCGGATGATTTACGCAAAATAAAGTCTTTAACAGCTCCAAGAGAGCTTTTATCGTTTAGCAAATCAGCGGCATCTGCAAAGTCCGGTTTCTTTCCTTTGAAAGCACGTAACGGAGGCGGCGATTTCGGTTCCGGTGGCACGCGAATCAAGTCCTGACTGATTTGCGCTAAATTCGGCGGCAAATTTTCATCTAAAACTGCCGAAATTATCTCTTCGGGATTGTAATTATAGTATTGTAAACACTGGAGAATAAAGCCGTCGCCTAAATGCGGCAAAGCATCTAAAACGCTTTGGATGCGCTCTTCTATTTCGTTTTCTGATAAACCTTTTTGGGTTTCCATCGGTTTTTCCGGTGATTTTTCTGCAAGGTTTGATGTTGCCTCTAGTTTTTTATCATTCAAATCCATATGTTGTAGTTTGGGCAGTGTCGATAAGCAATCCAAGATGTAATTGGTCCTCATTGTGTCTCTAAATATTTTGTATAATATAAGGATTCATGTTTTTTTAATTTTTTTGTGGATTAATATTTATTTTGTGAACAAAAGGATACAGTTCCGGATAATACTCGGAAATAAGCAGTAATTGCATGTCTACTTCATTAACGTTGCAATAGTCAGCCATAAAAAACTCTTCTTCTGAGGCTGTACTCATTAGTTGTATGTAATTCTCCAAGATTACCTCTTGTTTATTAGGGGAGCCCCTTTAAAATTAAATTGGCAGTAAATAAATTAATAAGTTATTTAAAATTAGCTATCGTTTGGATTAGGTTTATGATTTTTGTTAAATAAATACTATTATTATTATTAGGTTATAAAATTCTACTCACTGTTGTTTCATTATCTGGTCTATGAAGTAGGAAACGCAATAATGAAAACAACTGATGCATTTTGCCCTTCCTAAAGCCATTGCGCGCATAATTTCCTGATTGAGTTTACTCCAATCATAATTGGGATTTCTATTTTCTAACTGGCAATATATTTCTGCATAAACCTTATGATAAAAGTTGCTAATCTTTTGGCACATGCCTTCCTCATAGAAAATCTCACAAGCAAACTGGGCATTATGCGTTAGAAATCCATCAATTGTTTGAAACATATCCAGCAGATATTTGCAAATTTCAAGGTACCATTGCGGACTAAAACTATGTGGTTTTTTGGGAATGCCTAAACTCTGAATTTTGGAATCGTTTTTCAAAACGGCCCCAGCAATAATGTCTAAAATCTTCAATCAAAAACATTCCATTAAATTAAAAAGAACAGAAAATTAAAGACTAATACTTACAAAACTAACATGTTGGAACATTTTCTTGCACTCGTTTCTACCGTGAGAAACTTTTAAATACTTTTCAAGTAACACTTTTAACAACAAACTATTGCAGTCATTGAAAATGGCACACATGCTGCAAACAACAGAGAAATTCAGCAGTTTTTTCTGCTGCAAGTAATCCAAGGCTACTTTTTCCTCCAGAAATTCCTCATCTGATTGCTCAAAATTCATCAGTCGTACAAACACTTGAGCAAAACAAGCGCGAATTTCTTGATACAATTCCCTACATTCATTGTTCATTACTTGCACCTCATAATCAGGGCTGTACTTATACAAGAAAGTACTCAAACAATGGGACACTTGAGGATGCTGTGTGATGTAACACCAGAATTGATGGAAAGTACATTTCAGTAAAAATACTAATCCATCGAGAAATTTCTCATTGGTTTTTATGTACTGTTCAGTGTCTTCTAGAGAGTGATTGATCTCTTGGTAGAAAGGGGTGTATGGATGGAAGACTCTTGAAGCATTTTGTATGAATGCCTTGTGTAATGCTGGCAACTTTTCCACGTGAATTTCAAAATTCTTGCAAGCATTTTTGGAATCAAAAGTCTAAACAATTTCTTGTTCACAGTAACTTTTATTTACAAAATAAACTATGTACTTACTTGTTCAGGAAGAGTTTTTGAATGTTTTCTTAAGATTTTGTATTCCAAAGACAGAACATTTAGAGCGACTTTGTTCGGATTCTATAGAGGTTTTATTATTTTTAAAAAGTTTTTGTAATTAAATTCAAGACTTACTTTAAATATATTAATTGTTTGGAGTAGGTGGTCCATATTTTTAGGTTTTGTCACGATTTTGTTTTGTTATTTGGTTGTTGAAGATTAAAGAAACCCCCGGAAAACGAAGTTTCAACAGCTGAGTTTTGACAGAAATCGATTTCTTGAATTGAGTCGCTCGTGTTGCGCAAGTTGACTGAAAAAAACAAACTAATTTAAATCATGACTTAAGCTTAAATTAAATTTTTCGAGATTTTCCTGATAATTTCAAGTATCCAAAGCCTATTTTAAAATAATTGCAGAAATAAAAAATAAAAAAACGCATAGAAGTTGGTGTTACTTTTACATGTCCAATTTGTTTTTTTGCCTACATACGAGTACTACACATCTCTTTTAAAATCTTTTAATAGGTCGCATAGGTCGGTTAACTGTTTTTAAGGAACAAATTAAACCATTATTATATTTTTTCTATCATAATTACTCCTAACGACCTACTTACTTTAAATATTTTTCATACGTGATCACTTCCGGTTATACAGGGTGTTTTTTTTTTATTGACCGGTTAACTGTTTTGGGAGAACTATTTTAAATATAGCAGCTATTTTTATTTTTGATATCTTAATTATTCCCAAGGCTCTACTTAACTGAAATATTTTCAGCACTTTACCTCTTCCGGTTATACCGGAAGTTGATATCAACTTCGGTATTTCAAATGGGACACCCCAATTTTTATTTCATATTTCGATTCCTTCTGAAAAATAAAGACGATTTTGTAAAAAAAAGTTTTTTCATAGTAGGTTTACTTCTCAAGAAACAGCCGACTTCCGGTTATTTTTGTAGAAATTGTTCTCTCACGAAAAAAATCATATCTTTTGCAATTACTGCAATAATTAAATAATTCCTTTTAATAATTATTACTGAACAGTGTACGCATACATTGAATAAAAAAAAAATATTGTACAAGGTGTTTGTTGAGTTAATTTTATATTTTTATATTTATTGAGTAGCGACTCCGGCCAATGTGCGGCCGTTTTATTAAATACTTTAGTTTTTTAATCAATTGTATGTGAGTCTCAAATAAACCGCT
>JASKGO010006156.1:0-10334 GCA_030556065.1 Holobus sp. GC000080
AACAATCCACAATTATCCCTTTATCAGTCTTTTAAAGCGGTAATTAAGCAAATTACTTAATTAAGAACTTAATTTTGATGCAGTGACCTTACGATTACGACAACTGACGGTTCTGTCGAAAATGCTGTCAAAAGCAGTCGGTCGAAAATGGCAGGCA
Source organism: Holobus sp. GC000080 (assembly GCA_030556065.1). Taxonomy (NCBI): domain Eukaryota; kingdom Metazoa; phylum Arthropoda; class Insecta; order Coleoptera; family Staphylinidae; genus Holobus; species Holobus sp. GC000080. The sequence continues at coordinate 158 of JASKGO010006156.1, forward strand.
AAGGTAAACAATAATCAATTTTCATTAGAAATTTTCCATAATTAACCATTTTCCAGGGTGGAATTACGTCTCAGGTGGTGCGGAAAATGAGGAACAACAAAGACTACGTTTCCAGATCGAATTGGAGTTCGTGCAGTGCCTGGGAAATCCAAACTACTTAAATTGTAAGTCCTAATTTGTGTTTACAACACTGTGAGATGAATGTTTTAATAGTTTTAGCCCAAAGAGGATTCTTTAAGGACTCTACCTTTGTGAATTATTTAAAATACTTGCTCTATTGGAAAGAACCGCAATATGCCAAGTACTTAAAGTACCCTATGTGCTTGTACTTCTTGGACTTGTTGCAGTATGAGCACTTTCGTAGAGAACTGGTGAATGCACAGTGTTCAAAATTCATTGATGACCAGCAAATCTTGTTGTGGCAACACTACACTAGAAGAAGAAGTCGCTTATTGCAAACAGCTAGTGTTAATGGTACTGCTGAGACCACACAAAACACTGCAGCCAGTGCTAACAATCAGAATGGCCATTTAAGCCAAAAACTACCCTGAAAGCGCTTTATCTTTTTATATTACGCCTAGTTTATTAATTTACCTCCTAAGAATTAACATAGAGATGATACGATATAAGAAGTAGTTTTAAACTTTTTTTAACATTGTATATGTATTCGGTCAATTAATAAATGGAATGCTCCTGCAATAAGTCGCATTATTATATCATTTTATCCGGTTTCAGGCAATGGAAATTGATTAATTAATTGTTTAATTAATGTTTAATATTGCGGTACTAAAAATAGCAGGTGCGCCAACTGTTCTTTTGCAGAGTGAAAGTTGCAATTTATTCAATAAAACTTACATTAAATTGAACAATTTCGATAGGAAACGTTTCATCATTAACCAACGATTACTTCAACTGTGAAAAACTACTCTTAATTAATAAATTGATTGCTTTATTAGCAATTAAATAAAACCAAAGCGAAAGCGGGCATAAAAGCAGTTGGTGCACTTGCTTGTTCGCAGCGCCTCTGTTTTCATATTGCGGAACTAAAATAGCAAATGAGCTGGCTAAATGAGATGGCCAACGTGCTAACTTTTTAACACACGTTTGGTATACCCCATCACGATCGGCATGCCCTCTACAATTGGCAACTCTGCTGGCTAACTACAAATGAGTGGGTTAAGTGTGCCTATATTTTAACACACGTTCGGAATGATATTTGAATTGGCCGCAATTAGGGTGTTTTTCTATAATAAATAATTAATAAACCAAGTTGAAAATTAACAGACGAGCTCCGTTACAGCAAATGAAGAAGAAAAAGACGTTAATTGCTAGCAGAAAGCTTTAACGGAACTGTGGAAGCCACTTAAAAGTCCTTAACCGGTGCTCCATTCAGAATGGCGTTTTGTTACTGAAAACCACCCTTAAAACTAATTAAAACAATAGTTTTTAAACTTTTTGTTGTTGTTTTTAATATAAACAAGCCATTTAACAATTTACTTGCCCAAATAAAGCACTTATACATCTTTCTAACGGTCATAATTCTTGGAATTTAAAAATTTGAATTATCATAATTAAAAATGACTCATTTAATGATTGTTAATGAATAATGACATTCTAGAGTGGACTTTAATCATATGACGAAAGCGCTTGCGTATATTTTAGTTGTGGTTGCCTCATTGTACCTCTTCTTTGTGTTTGTAAATTCCAATATGGCGTCTAGAATAAATACAACTAATATGAGAAAATTGCAGCAGATTTTCCAGTAAAACGCTAATTATCAAAATGTTTCAAAATAAAAGTGTTCACAGAACCCGCCAAAGGAGAAACGTTATAAAAATCCATCGAAAATCGGAGGTTCTTGTTGTGAAAAAAATTGTCAAACATTGGCCTCCAAATCATAAGGGAAGAATTTGGAAAATTTTCAGTTTTCGAAAACGAATTCCAGCAGTTTTCACCTGAAATGTACTCCCCATTGAGCGTCTTCAAGCCCTCGAACGAAGAACTGAATGCTGTGCCCCATGTGGAACCCTTAAAGAACAAAAAATTCAACAAGATTAAAAGCAATCACAAAATGGTTAGTTCAAAGCTTTATAAGGGTGTGGATAGCTTTAAAAACGAGTATCCAAACAATAGACGAAAAGACCAATTAGCATATTTTGATCGCAAACCGAAAAGTCCGCCCAAAAGACAACAGTGGCATAAAAACGAACCTTTAATTATCCAACCCGAAGAACTGTCTAATTTATGTTCCTGCAGCACAGAAGAGGAAAGAAGTGTACAGTTTGATGCTAATATAATGGCTCCTCGTCCTGCAGTTACTTTGGAAAACTTTGTGGTAGTTTCTGATAGGACTAGAAGTGTTTCGGAGTGTGCAAGTGAAGACAGCTTTATAGTGTTTGATGAAGGCAACCAAAGCAGTTCAGATGATGATGAAAGCTGTTTTGACGAGTCCACCGAAGAAGAATCTACAACAGAAGAAGAGCACTGCGTTAAAAAAGTGCATTTCCCTCAAGAAAAAGAATTGCGAAAAGTTTACCATATAGTGGCTTGGGAGTTTGCTTATCGAAGAGCTAGAAAAGGGCCTTGGGAGGAGTTAGCAAGGGATAGGGAGCGTTTTAAAAGAAGAATAGAGAGGTGCTCGTCAATTATAAGCAAAATCTTGGATAGTAATCATCGGAAATCGGTTTACGAACAACGGTTTTCTGAAAAGAGCGATTGACATTAAACAATTTAAATATATTTTTTGTAAATAAAGAACAACGATGCATGTTGCATCAATTAAAAAGACTTGCAGAGTTTGTTGTTGCAAAAGGAGTCTGTGATATCAAAATATGCAAAAAATTACCATTTTTATTTTCTGTTTTCCTTTCGCATTTAGAAACTGTAATGTAGCTTTGGTTTTATTGTTAATTAATAATTTTAGTTAAAATATTTTACCTTCATTGTTAAAGTTGCGGTCAATAAAGTATTTTTATATAATTTATTTATTTATTTTAATTGTTCGTTCTTACTTTGTTGCTATTTCAGGTGTTGTTAATAGTTCATTGACTTTAAATACTTTGTGTTAAGTACAAAGTGCACAAAATGCTTCTATTATTATAAATCCAAAAGAAAACGATAATTATACTAAAAAAATAATAAATTAATTAGATAAATTACGTATTTAAAACACCAAATTTTAAAATTTGGTGTATCCGATGAACAAACAACTCATCTTAAAATCATTCAGTGCCACTTTTTCACACAAGCATCTAAGGTAACCACATATATTTTCAATAAATAACATTATTTTAAACAAATAAAGATACTTTTTAAACAAATTCATTGATTTTTAAGGATAAAATTGCAAAAAAAAGAAAACTTGGAAACTACCGGAAAATATTCACATTTTTTAAGGTTATATTTTTTGTAAGTAAGTCGCATTACGCGTGCGCCGTAGGAACTGCTCTGCCATTGGCTCTCCGAAGGCATGGCGCCATCATTGCAAGTGGAATGGAATGTAGGTCAAACACCATTTAAAGGGACGCAACAGGTGGTCCGGTGCTTTAAATACATAGCGGGACACTAAAATTCAATTTTAAATAAGTAAACTTCGAGGATTTTTTCCGAATTTTCGGTATTTTCACTAGATACAATCTACCTAACTATATGAACCAATTGTAACTTTTTAAGTGCTTTTTCTTGGGCGTTAGGGGGCAGAAAAAGGGACGGAAAATTGATGATTCCCCTGTATAATTAAATAAAATGTTATAATTAACGGATTTTCACTCGGAAAAAGTATAGATGTATTAGAATTTCCCCGGGAATGCGTTTCTGATCTTTAAATCAGAAAATTGTTCATTTAAATCATAGTTTTTTTTCGATTTACTAATTTGCTCATTAAACCTAAATTAATGAACCGATTCGAATGTTTCTTCCTCTAAATTAATTATAAATAAATTGCCCATAATAATTAATTCTTAATTTGTATATTTATATATATTTTTACCTATTTACGATGCGTTTTATTTTTGAAATTTGATTATTTATTATTATAAAAATAATTAATTAATCAACTGTATATATTATTAAGAGCGCATTAAATTAGCTTTAAAACGGTATTAAAATTGTAAAAATATCATAATTGGTTCAAAAGTTATTAAATAATTTCGGAGAGTCCGATTTTGAGGGCCGCCATTGAAGCGAGTGGAGGGAACGCGAACTGAGGGGCCATTTAAATTACACGCGAAAAAGTTAGTAATTTGCTTATAAATCCTAAAATACTTAACCAATGTTTATATTTTTTTCACTAAATTCTTGCTAAAGAAATTGCCTTTAAACGTGTTAAATAAATATTAAATTTAAACGTCGTTCCGAGTTTATACAGGGAAATTTCTTCGGAGGTGATATTCACTGGTGAAAACATCGACGGCGCAACGTTAGCGAGACGCGCGACCGGGCAATAAGCCGACCGCGTCGAGTATAATAGAGACTGACTGCTGGCGGATCTAACGTTAGCGCGTAACGTACTTGTTGGCATGTGCTTGACTTACATGAAAAAATAATTGTCATATAAATATTGCACTTTCTTAATTAGTTTAAGAGTAGCATTTATTTTCTGGCCATTCCTTTTTAGATGATTTGCATTTATTTCTTTATTAAAGCTAATTTAAAGGCTACCTCTTTACTTTATCGCTAATTATAATCAATCAGGCTTCAGCCAAATCCAAATTGAATTCTTTTGGAGCCACACTTAGCCACTTTAAATAGTAAAGTGATAAATAGGGCCTATTGAACCGATGATGAAAACATCTTCCCATAGGAGAGGAAAAGCACGCGATATTACAATCAGGGTTATTTATTTAAATTTTAAACCACCGGAAGACCCACATAATATTATGTAGGTATAAATCTTGCAGAGATCGCTGCATCGTTCAGCATCAGGTGCGTTTTATGTCTCACTTTCTTCTTCTTTGTCGTCATACCAACTTATTAGATCTGCGCCAACCCATATATAATATTATATATATATATATATATATATAGTTAATATAGTAATCATACATGGAGTGTAGGGAAAGATTGAAAAGGAAGGATTTGCATTGTGAGGTGCACGAGTGCGTATGAGATATAGGCATTAAAGCTACAAATCCGCCGCCCGTTGTTGAATTACACTAGCAGCGCGGGGGCGGCAAGCTTATTATGACAGGTGCAATAACACAAACCCTTAACCGTTAAATAAACAGTCAATTTTCAAATATTAGAGAACCCTAAGCCAATTTAAACGAACAGAAGAAAGTTTTTCTTTTTTCCTTTAAAGTTTGTTTGCGATGGATGCGACAATTGTGCCGCACGTACAATCGCCGCCCCTGCTGCCTCCGCTTAAGTAACTATCGATAATCTGTCCAAGACAGGGGTTGCTGATGTTATTGTTGCTTACAAGAGAACCAATTTCTTATTAGGACGTGATCAATTTTGCTTATTTTCTTTTAGACGAATAATTGTTATTAATTTAATTAATGATTTTAAAGCGACTTTAATTATTTTACAAGTGAATGACCTAATAGTAGAAACGCAAAATAATATTTAGCGAATAGTTTGACCTTTAAACTCAATAAACTGTATACTTTTTAAGTATAGTAATTGGGGTCAAAGAGGGAAAAACTTAAATGAGAGCGATTAGATTAGCGATTTATCTTGAAAAACTTCTCGGGAATGATAGGAGAAGAAGTTGTGGAAAAACAGGAATAAATAAAAAGCAAGACGGGGTAATTCGCGGCGTTAAGCCCTTCATCCAACTGATGCTCTCAGATTTGTCCGGCGAACGCTGGAAAATTTCCTCTTCTTCTATTCCTTCGTTTTACACCCACACTGACAAGGAGACAAGGAGACGCAAATACAGATAAGTTACAAGCACACACAAGTACCTAGAATAGAATCGAAAAAGAAATTGCAAACAAATCAAAGTAAAAGGGATGATGAGATATATGTCTGGGCTGCTCTGTGTGCACGTAACTGAGGAGATGGAAAACGCAGGGAAAATGAGCAGGAAAGGAAGAGGAGACGAAGAGCTGCCTATATGTGCGAAGACGATAAAATTTCTGCGTTGTTGTTCTCGGGGGATGATAATAGCAGAGGTTTTTGATACGCTCGAGACTCGTAAACACAAATGAAAATCTCCAGCTACATATTTTCCAACGTACACAGGGTCTTTCAATTTTTTTTTATAGTTTTCCGAAGATTTCTCTTTTGGTTTTAATTTAACCTTTCAACCCTTACGAAAATATTTTAATTTAAGTACTTATTTAGTAATAAAATTCATTAAAAAGGAGTTACAAAGACAATTTTAAAGTTAAGGCTTTAAATTAAAATAAAATTAACGTATTTTTGAAAAAGCAATAAAAAAAAGACCCTGTAGAGGTATAATCTCTCAATTCCGTTTTCTTCTTCAACCTGTTCTGCTCTCCGGAAACCTAAAACGCGAACACTGAGACGAAGAGGGGCCTTACATACATCTTGATTGTGAGACAGATGAAAGGCTATTTTTTATAAAGCAAGAAATAGCGTTGGCAATCTGTTTCATCCACTTTTAACCTCTCCTATGCTCTGCTCTCTCTCTCCTTATAAAAGTCTTTCTTAATGCCATTTCTCCATGGCTACCAGAAATTGCTCAGCAGCTGCCAAACCAATACATTCATATTTAAATTTTTAACTCTTTCCATGTGCAAACAGTGCAAAATAAGAGAAAAAATGGTGAAAAACCATCAGTGGCAGCAGCAGCAGCAGCAGTAGTAGTCATTAAAAACTTTGCAACTTTTAATCCGCTTACCTATATAGTACCTAAGAAGTAAGAAAGCAACGAGTGGTCAACGGAGAAAACTTTCAGCATTTCCTTTTACCAACCCATACAAACAGAGAAACACCTACAAGTTGCAGATATAGAAAAGTTATTCAAGTTGCAAAGCTAACAAGCGCAAACATCAGCACCAAATTGGAAGCGAAAGAAAAAGGCCAAAGAAAGCGGAAGGAAAAAAAAAATATGGAAAAGAATGGGAAAGTATATCTATATGCTTTTGGATATGACTTATAGCCTGTTGCTAGTGTAGGTGATGGTGTCGGCAGTTGTGAAAATTGATGCGTCGGTTGGAGGCGGTGGCTGGAAATTTATGTGAAACAACAAACCAAATTGGAAAAGTAATAAGTCGCAGCAAGCCATACAGAAGAATCCTTTGCGCGCTTTTGCTCTTTTGCCAAAGTTGAAACTGCCGCCCCCACACAAACACAACATTGTTATACAAACAGAGAATTTGTTTTTATTTTTCTTTTGCAGCAAATTAAATAATTGGTGGCATTGGGGGGGAAAACGATGAGTTAAAAATATTTTTGAAAATTCATTAAAGTCCACCAAAGTTAATAAACGGTGAAATTGTTGGTAAAAGTCAACGAGGCATTACATTAACAGGTAGTGAAGCCGCCCCCGCGGGCATTTCAAGGGGTATTGTCAGCAGCGTCACAGTGCTGAAGCCGGAAACGGCTGTCCCGGAGGGCGCAAGCTACCCGCACACACACACACAGCGAGCAAACGGAAATTCCGGCCAGCGCGAACAAGGAATGTTATCGCTGCTAGCCGCCTCCATCGGTGGTCAACCGCTATGCCACCCCCTTTAAGTAGCAGACCAACTTGACATTAATAAACTCTCAGCGCTTTTATATTACAAAAAGAATAACTGAAAAAACTAAGGGAGAATAAAGGCGAATTGAATTTTTTGCTTTAAGAAAAACAAAAGTCTTGGAATTATTCTTATTCTTCTGGTAGTCCTTACATATCGCACAGATAAATCTATAAGCACGTACAAGATGTTTGGGTCACGTACGTTTTGCCGCCGCCGCCACCACCACCGCTCATTCCTCTGTACTCTGTACTATACATTTCTTTTCCCCCTTTATAAGGAAGGGGGTTGGTTCTCTTTCATCATCACGTCCGTTTGTTTTCCAAGGGATGAAAACAATAAAGTGCGAGATAAAGCGAGTGTGTAGGCCACTTAATCGCCGCCGCACTAAACCGAATCAATATTTCATATCCAGCTACTGCCGCCGCCTCTTTCTCTCTCTTTCTCTCTGAAATTCTTTTGCTTTGAAGCTTTTTAGCGTGCAGTAAAAGTATACGGCCAGCACTAAGTTACAAGGGGTAAATCGAAGAACCGCAACAGAGGAAAATTTATCATTATTATTATTAGTATTGGGCTGGGAGGCGGGGGCGGTGCAAAGCCAACAATTATTATGGATCGCTCAATATATACATAGATAAAGAAATGGAAAAGAGGAGCTGTTGAAGAATAAATCTTATTAATTGTCTTCATTTACTTTTATTTTATTATTACTCGAAAATGAATTATTTAAATTAATATGTTATTCTAATTAGTATAATTGCAAATTAATATTATTATTACATTAGCTTTAAAGAGCATTAGTAGGTCTATTAGAAATAGGAAAATATATTACAAACAATTAACTTTTAAGGGTAGTTTTGGTGTTATAAAGTTGATCAATTATTTCTAATATAAAATATTTTTCAACTTGAACACCCTGTATCTTCTAAACTTTGGGTGAAACAAAAAAAAGTTATTTAAATAAAATGTAAAGCATTAATTAACCTATATAATAATGTAATAAAATTTTCATTTTTAAACAATTTAATTTTTTCCCCCCAAAACAGGATTTTATCGAAAATTTTAAAATGGTCCGATTAGGATGAAACTTTCCAAACTTATATATAATGAAAAAAGAAACATTTTATTTTAGTAAGTTTTTTTTATAGCACTAATAGTTTTGTTAGGAAAAATCAAAGCAAATTTTTTTTTTCTTTAAACGTGATTTTTTTCCAACTTTGTCTTATGTATTTAAATAAACTTAAAATATGTTAATTTATTTAATATGGTAATCGAAAACAATAGTAGCTTAATTAAAAACAAAAAAGAAAACTGAAAAAAAGTTGTTTGTAAGGGTAGTTTTAGGGTTCCAAAGTTGACCATTTTTTTAATGCTTAAAAATATTTTTCAACTTTGACACTCTGTATATAATAAACTAAGGGTAACACAACAAAAAAGTATTTAAATAAAATGTCGAGCATTTAATACTCTATATGATAGTGCTGTTAAATTATTTAATTAGAAAAATTTATTTTTTTCGAATTTTCTTTCCCCCCAAAATAGGATATTTTCGAAAATCTAAAAATCGTCAGATTTGAATGAAACTTCCCAAACTTATAGATAATGATAAAAGAAACATTTTATTTTAGTAACTTTTTCTGATTGCGTTTATAGTTTGGTCTGAAAAAAATAAACAAATTTTGGTCTTCAGAAAAGTGATTTTCCCAAAACTTATTTTTCATTTGAAAAATATTATCTCTATTGAAGAAGAAAATTGCGAAAAATTAACTTTTAAGTGTACTTTAGGGATTCCAAATTACTAATTTGTATTTTATTTTTATTAGAAAATGAATTGTTTATACTGATTAGTTATTTTAGTATAATTATAAACAAAAAAAATGTAATTACTTAAATTGATAACGGAAAAAATTAATGAGCTACGGTTATCATTTCGAGAGAGGTCTTTCGATAGACGACGAGAGGAATCTTTGAATGTTGTAGTATGCGTAATCAAAGTGAAAAAGGATAAGCAAGCAATGTTAATTAACAAAATTATAATTATAAGTTTGCGCGCGGTGAAGAGATAAATGTTGTCATGGAAAGAAGGTATGAACAGCAGAGAAAAGAAGATAAGAATTCATTTAAAAGGCTGGGAATGTTGTGCTGAAATCACACTCGAATTGTGTCTTCGCAGTTGAACTAACCATTCAACGCATCCAACAGTCGAGAGAGATGAAGTTCGTCCTGGTACTTTTGGGCCTTTGCGCCTTGGCTTTAGCCACCCCCGTCGAGAAGCCCACCTTCGCTCACTACAAAGTCGGTTAGTATACCACCAACAAATTGCATAAACCAGGGTTATTAAATCTTTTCCTTCTTTGATTGATTGAAATGCAGCTGACCAAGCTTTCTTGGAGAAGCAAAAGCATGTCTTGAAACTCTTCAACTACATCAACCAACCCAGCTACTACAAGGACTTTGTTGAAATCGCCGACGCCTTCAAATTCGAGGGACACTGGGACCAATGGACCAAGCCCCAATACGCCAAGGAC
>JASKGO010006157.1:0-48046 GCA_030556065.1 Holobus sp. GC000080
AAAATAGTATACTACCCACGGCCAGAAAGTTTTGGATGTCCTAGCGTGTGTGAGATGATGGCCTCGGCTTCGCCTCGGCCACCATCTCACACCCGCCAGGAAATCCAACTTTCTGGCATTGGGTTGTATTGTAATATACTATTTAATTCATTATAAAACAGAAACAAAATCCCAAATTTTTTTAAAAAGAATGTGCAATTAAAAATTAAATCATTTTTTATATGAAATTTTTAAATAGGAACTTGGAACTTAAAAAATACTTCTGCATATGGTCGAAAGAAATGTTTTAATATTTGTTTCAATATTTCATGATGAAAAAGTTAAATTTCTTTCAACGAATTCTTTGAAAAAAAAAACAATTTGTTATATTTTAAAGATAAAAGCTGCACCACTTTTAAGTATTATAATGTCTATATAAAAAAAAAGTTGGTAGAACAAAACTGTCACATTAATGAAGCCTTAGTTATTCTCTATTGAAGCCATAGCATTATTATCTTCTATTCTAATTGACTACTGGCGCGCATCAAATGATAATTTCGCCCCCGAATATAATGAATCATAGTGGTGATGTGCGTCTGTCCGCCTGTCGGAATATAATGCGGTTTACATTGTTGCTAACAGTCGTTATCATTGGTGATATGGTGCACAACTTGTCGGGCAGAAGCCAAGTCTCCATCAGAATATTGGCAAATAAACCGTGAAATTGTTAGGTATGCGGCAGCTTCCCGAAACCCTCTAATCGGAATTTCGTTCGCTTCGTTACAACAGGCAAACCCAATTAGAAGAGCCGAGGCATCAGAGCGGCCCCTTCGACAAGCGCTCAACAAATGTTTTATTTCCTAATAGTTATTATACGGGAACATGGGCCAGTCCTGCACGATGTTATGAAGGTGCAAAATGGAGAAATCTAGGGCCCGGACGAGTGGCGATAAAGAGCACCAGCGTAAAAGGGTTGCAAACACAAGTGCTGATCTCATGTGATGGGCTACGGCAGTATACGGTGGATGGATACTGGCGGGGCGACTCTTGTCTTCTCTGATTGTACGTTCTTTGAGTCGGTCGCAACTATCGTCGAGATGATTACGGAATTTCCAGACTAGGTACACAATTACGTCGAGTGCTTTCCGTCTCCCTCATGCTCTCTCGCAGCTCGCTCTGCACAAGACATATAAATTCCCTTATCAATTAACCGGCGCAACTATAAATTGTCTTTTCGGGCAGAGGCAATTAGGTCCGGGCCTTTTAGCCGAACTTTTCTCGTTAAATAACTCAACTTCTTATCAGCAAGAACAGCCACGGTTAATATTGGCAGACGCATCGGGGCCGTCCAATGACAAATACGCAATAATAATAATAATAGCACTGGTGTTTTGATATTGCTCCGGTTGATAGCGGCGTTTTAATTGCGCCACTAATTCATGCTGCCTTCAGATGATATAGCGGTGATAGTTTTACACTTGGGGGGTGGAGAATGGCCAGTTATCGTGCGCGGCGATATTAATCCGCCGAATGATAGATAATCACAATTTCCAATGGCGTGTCCATTATTTACGAGCGCAAAGGTATCAAATGCGATGCCGTGTCGTTCGATCCGAACGGTTCTACTAATTAAAAGCCGATTTTACAGTTCGTATATGAGCTTCGATTTAAAGACCTACCATCGGTCGGATGGTATGCTCGATTGCGATGGCCATGTTTTCGCTGGCCCTTAAAAACCTCTCCCTGGTCATTTCCAAATGGCTCGTTGCCCGTTGCCATTTTATCGACTGCTTTTCGCAATGCAAATAAAACCTTTTAATTAAGTCCGACTTTTATGCTATTGGGTTACTCATCGAATGTCCACATTCAGTGGTTTTTAAGTATATTTTAATGCAGCTTATTAACTTTAAATCGGTTCCGTTGGTTTATTCTGTTTTATTCCATATTATTTGCTACAAATTTATAATTTAGGAAAATTCAAATGTATTATTGTAGTTTAGAATAATAAAAATAAAATACATACGTTGTTAATAAAATGTGATGAATTACGAGAAAAAAAAAATCAAATTTGCCAATGTCGAAATTTTTCAATTATTATAAAATAAATTTTCTTTTAAATAAAATACATTTATTGAATCCGCTTGCTTGATTACCTATACATAAAAATAAATGGATTAAAAGGTAAAATTCCATTGACACCGCTTTTTATAAAAATTTAAACGATTCAAAGGCTTCGTAGTAAGTTACTTTAAACAGAAATGTCGTAGCTCATTTAGGTTGAAATTGATGGACTGTTTTTATTAACTAAGCAATAACACTTATTGTCATTGTCAGTATTAATATTTATCTATTTCTTTATTGTAACTCATTAAATGTAATATTAGCAATTTTCTATATTTTATAAATTCTCTTAAATTAAGATGGAAAAAATTGATCAATTTATCGAAAAAGAAAATAAACCCTTTTAGGCCCCCAAAAATTAATCGGAAAACAAAACATATTTTATTGATTTATAATTTGTTTATTTTAAGCACATTGCATTAATTTAATGTTGCATTGGAGATTAAATAAAAGACAGATAATATAAAAAAGTAATGAAATTGGTAAAGTAATTCGATTTCGTTGCCACATAGAAGATTAACATTAATCGAAACGGGCTTGAAATTTCCCTAAAGTGGAAGAACTTGGAAATAGCACAATGTACTTGATACGTAGATACCAATGGTACGTATAGATACTGCGGAACACACAATGAACCGGTTAAAATGGCACATTGAAATGGTTAGTTTCCCTATTGAAAGGCAGCCCGTTCCGACTTATGTGCCACTGTTTGCCCGAATCGATAAAAGCGCATAGGTGCAAATTAAAAAGTCCACGACGTGGCATGCTAAAGCGAAATGAATCGCGAACGGAAAATAGGTTGTAAATAAGAAGGCGAGTCTCATATTATAATATAAATGATAATCGCGGAAAACTTTTAGAGTAATGAAATTCGAAAAAGTTTATTACGACGCTCTTTTTTAGCGAGCGAAGGCGCCGGGCAGTGGAAGAAATTGCAATTTCGCACCTAACATGTATTAATCTAATACGTCACAGGGATTTATTGCTATCTACATCAAGTTGAAATGTACCGGATGAAATTTGTCGAGAGCCACTAACTTACTGCACTTCATTAAGAGAGAGGGAATGTTCGCCTTGTGCGGCTCTAAAATTAAATTTGTGCACTTTAATTGCGTACCGATTTTTCCGCCGCCCCAATTTTTTTTTATTATCTTCTTCATTTGCGCTTCTTTATAAACTTTTATAAACAAAGCGTTTTATAAGCACATTGACCTGCAAACTCAGAAAATATTTAAACAGATTTGTTTTGAAAATGTTGGGAATATTGCGCGCAAAAATTGAGCTGCGGATTTACAACATCCGTGGGGTTTTGGGGCTAACAATAAATAAGCAAGAAGCAAAAGTTTCGTTCTCTACTGATGGTTATAACTCCCCGTTGCAGGCGATATGAAATTATTCATTCGTAATTTTCGTCGTGGGCAAAAAACAGGCATTCGAGTTGTCGCACAGAAATGTTGGCAACTTTCAGTCGTAAATCGAGAGTAAAAAATTAACGATTTTTATAACATTGTTTACGCGTGTTCTCTCCTCAACAACAAAACTTTCGCAATAAGCACTTCATTTTTGTTTTCGGTTACTCGAAACGCTGCTCTCCTATTTTTTTTCTTCGCTCCTTTCCAGTTTAAAACAGAGCGTCGCTGTCGAAAAAGCGACTCCGAGTAGGACCACGCGTATGGATGCGTAAAGAGAAATGTTTAGGAATAAATTTTTGCCTGGACAGCGACGTGAACGCTGTTATTCGGCCTCCGGGTGCGGTTTTACTTAAAACGAATGCTTCGCTTGTTTAATCCCGGAATTACTTTGTAGTGGATTCGCAATATCCACCATGGTATATACATATACGGAGATATAATAAAATAGAATGTGCACTGCGGGAATTATAAATTCTCATCCGTTAATTTATGCCACCATAATAATTATTATTATTAATAAATTTAATCTGATATAATTAAGTTGAAGAGCACTTTCAAGCTCAATAAATATGGAAACCGACGATTAATGAAATAAATTGTTTTATTTTTATCATAAAATAATAATTATTAATATATTTTAATATAGGAACTTATCAATATTTATTAAGCTGCTATTTATGTTAATAATTTAGCTTAATTTACAGGGATATCATTTTCTCACACCGTGTATGGGATTTATTCAGTTAAATTAATTAAAGTAATTATTCAGTTAATTGCTAATTAATCAAAATATTTATTTTCTCGAATTTGGAATTGTTTCCTCTGCCATAAAAAAAGCCGATTTTTGTGAATTTAAATTATCTGTAAAGATTGCAAAGGAATCGGATTGAACATCTTCAATAAAAATGATCTGAAAGCAGTCTAAAGAGATCGGAATTTTCTATGGAAAGGACAACAATTCCAGATCAGACGAAAAATAAATATTTTTTTGGAAATTGAATGATGATAATGAACATCAAAGAAATCGGCAATCATTATGGTAGTGAAGAGTCATTTTCTATTTCTCCTTTTTTTTTTTGTGTCAGAAGAAAAATTGCCGATTTCTTTGGATTTATTTCTGATAACTTAGACAATCATGATTATGATTTGATATGCGAAAAAAGTAGTAATTATTTCGAATAAATATTTCTAATTTTATTTAAAAAAAATTCAAAAAAGGATATTTTTTAAAATGAAAAGGATGTGTCAATGACTTTGGGAAGATTAAAATGTTGATAGTTATTAAAATAAGCTTAAATATTATAAACCAATAAAAAAGTTCGATTGAAAAGTAAATATATATTTCTTTTATTTTATTTAAAAGAAATTAAAATTAAGTTTTGATTAGGTAATTGTGTTCCTATTTAGAACTATTATCAAGAGTGGACTGGTTTAAAATCATTAGATTAAAAATGTATGGAAACATTGTTTATTTTCCGAAATTATATGAAGTATTTTGTAAGATAAAGAAATTAAATACAAAAAAAGTTGATATTAAAAACTGAAGCCTCAAGCCTTTCAAATAAAGTATTTTTAAAATTTAAACTATTAAATATATTTTTTAAACGCCTTACATGTCACTGAAGTACGCAATATAATTATTTCAATTGCACCGATTACTCCGTCCCAAAATATTATGTGCCAAGAACAGCAAACCTTGTAACCTGACGGAATGCTTAAATTAAGGTCCATTAACAAATAAATTTGAAAATTTTGTTTTGAACAAAAAATAGTTGACCTACTGAATTCGTATGATTTTACATAATGTTTTATTCATAAAGTTTATTAAATGACTTAGGTTATAACAATAGTTTTGATTAGAAATGTTTATGATGACGCAAACAACTAAAATTACATCCATTATGAACACAATAAAAATGATTTGATAATAATTCACTTAAATTAAATGTAATTTATCTGTCTTTCATTAGAAAAAAATCAGTAAGATATTGATTTATTTATAGTAAGTGAAGGCGCCGGGGTACACAAAAATGAAATAATTTAATTATTTAACATTGCTTTCAGCCGTAACTTATGGTATTATTTAATAATTGTGAAACAGAAAAAAGTCAATTAGAAAAAAAAAGTAATTGTTTTACTTCACTAAATGTAATTTAATTGTAACAAAACTGACAAAAACAATTTTGAAAAGTTCACTTTTAACATATAAAATATAAGTTCTGTTAGTTTTAAACGAAATCGAAACGTCGGCATCGCGAATCGCTCCGTCTGTGTACCCTGAGTGAAAATCCAATCAATTGCAGAAGGAAGTAATAGCGGTAACATAAATTAATAACAAGCAACTGTTGGTGGTCTCGGGTCCCGAGGGAATCAAGACGTCCGAATCGAATTATACGACCGCTTCCAATGCGATCTTAACGCAATCAAATTAATCAGTATTTCAGAGTACAATCAATGCAAACCCCTCGCATTTCTGCATCGATGCACTGAACTTATTGCATTGCCCTTTATTGATTCGAAAAATATTTATCTAAAATTGTTGCTTCCAATATACGAGAACTAGTAAACTATTGATAGATGATTCGCATAACCTGAATGATGATGATGGGTACAAAGAAGATGCTTATTTATTCCCCGGGCATTTGTTTCGGAAAGCCGCTGCTATAATTGTGCGTTAATAGAATTTTCGCAAATTGGTCCTTAGACGAACGAACGAGCGCGGCTGTATAAGTAGTAAGCGCAAAAGCTCGTTTTGTGCCTCCGACAAGAAATGAGCAAATAGATGAGAGAAAGAGAACGCTTCAGTCGGCGGAATAAATTTCCATAACAAACTGTAAAGATGCATTTTGGAATAATAAACAGGCTACGCGCATATAGATAGCTATATATATAGGTATATATAGGGTATATTCAGAATGAATAATGGTGCGGAATTGAGATTGAGTATGAAATAAGGATTTGCGAAACGAAGGTGTGTGTACGCTGTAAATACGATACAGATTTCCTTCCGATTCTTCACGTGTGCAATTCATCCGGAGCGCTGGTAGGTGTGTGTGTGTGTGTGTGTGTGCGACGTAGTTGGTAAGCTGCTTATCGCGTGTGGCATACAGCTGAGTGCAGTGCTCGGTTGCCAGGACGAAATCCGACATCGACAAGGATTATTAGCTTGGCCAGCCTTGTTCGCTATAATCTCAGCACAATGATCTTCCACCCCCGCCGTCTGTCCATTTGTTTTCGCTAATTAGTAGTGAATACGTGCCTGTAGGCACCCACTAAATCTTCCATTCGCTTATTTAATCCCAATCAAGATAGCTTTTCTCCAGATATGTTATAATGATGATTCCCCTACAATGGGCTTATCAAATGTGATGATATGTCAGTGAAGCATTAACTAATTGCTTATACCCATTTCACTTGAGCCGTTCTTATTATGCTAGTGTTGGGTTTTGTTTATGTTTTTTTCATGTAAATTAAATTAATAAGAAGTTTTTAATAGAAAAATTAATATCTTAGTCAATTTTACGAATAAGTAATTTATATAATTTTAAGTAAGAGTTATTTTATAAATAATTACTTTCTTCTAAAATTTTTAGTATGTCAATAATGATAAATGAAAATTTCCAAGAATCAATTAATTAAAAGTTTTTATAATAAAGCTGTTCTATTATTTATTGATTAAAAAAATAGCTGATTCGTAAATTGTAAGTAACTATTGACAAAAAAATCAAATTTTCAGTTTTAATTTATCAAATACGAGTACAACAACACTCTTTATTCGCCATTTCTTTGATCCATTTTTTCGATTTTAATTATATATTTGAACTTGCAACCAAAAATTGAAGAGAAAGTCGGTAAATTAATAAATCTTTCTATAATTGGATTTGATTCATCAATAAAAAATAAATTTATGAGGAATTTAAATTAGAGTAATCCTAAAATACCGATGTTGGGCAATGCTTATTACTGCATAAAAACGTATAAAGGTTAATTAAGTTTTTGTTAAAAAGAATTTGCGAATTCCAATAAAATACCATTTTTTATTCAATTAAAATTACTTTGTTTAAAGTACTCTAATAGCAAATAGCAAAAAAAAAATCATAAAATAATTAACAAAATTACTGAAATGTTTTGCTATGAAAAAGACTCTAAAAAATACTTATCGAAAAAGTTTTTCTTGGAGATATTTTTAAATTAATCAGATACTTAACACAGGGGATTCCATTAAAAAAATTTCGGAATCATTATTACTTTATAAAATTTGAAATAGATTACAATTAACTTTGTCAATGAAAAAAAAAATATTCCACATTAAACATTTCATTTTTTTTTTAATTTCCGAAGCAAATTATTAAATTTTTTTTTAAATAAGGTTTTTTTTTTGAAAAAAAAAAGAGAATAATGGTTGGAAAAAATGGCATTTCTTTCGTGATTGATACATGCTACCATTTGAAAATTGCAGTATGCCATTTAAAATATCAAAGTTGACACTAATTTCCAATGTAACTGAAAGTAGTTGCTTTAAACTTTGATTGAAAATGTATTTAATGAAACATAAAATGAACTAATATGAAAACCAGTGACTAGAAAGTATAACATTTATTCATTGACTTTAATAATTATTATCAAATCAAAAATATTTTAACTATATTCTAATTCACTTGTATTTAAAGAAAATATTTGTTAATTAATGTGCTTACTCGTCAATATTATTGATTCCAGGATATTAATCTAATAATTATCAACTTATTAAATAATTGTATATATCTTCTTGTTTGCTGGTCTAAAATTCTCCCAAAGTATCATTAATTTTAATTATTTCATTTATTATAATTATTTATTTATTATTAAATTTAAAAATTTTAAAATTATTTTTTATTAATTAATTAGTTCTATCATTACTAATTAAAATATTTCAGTTATTTCTAGAAACAATGTATTTTTTTTATTTATTTTTCTATTAAATAATAAAAAGTCCCGGCGCCTTCACATAGGTATTTAGTATTTAGTCAAAAATATTTTGAAAATTGATTTATTAATATTAAACCAATTAAAACAATATAACCATAGCTTAAGACAATAGTAAATTATAATATTTATTTTTATTCATAAATAAAATTGCCTAGCGGTTTCATAAACCAGAGAAAATTATATTTGAGAAGATACAGATAAATAAATAGCGATAAGAAAAACGCGCAAGGAAGTTATTGGGTTAAAATTAGCAATTTGTGGGGCTTAAATAAGTTGTCTCGGTTATTTGAATTTGGAATAATAAACATAGCTCGAATAGCTTGATTCTATCAAACTATGTATTTCCTTTCTATTGGATTAGTCGATTGGATGGTTTTCTAGCTTGGAACGACGACATAAGTATGTGATATATGTATGGCAGAGCAGAGCAAAGCACAGATAGTTGCGCTATTGTTTTAGAGGATTTCGGTAATTCCGCTTTGAAGTTCCTTCAGCACACACATTATCGCATCGTTTGCTTTAATGGAGAGCGAGATATTCGCATCGTTGTCTGATGGTTAGAAAAAAAGTCCATCGGGGGAAATGTTGGCGTAATTAGCAAGTTGCCAACTTTTTCTTCGCTCCCACTTAATTAAAGTAATTACTTTTTCTTATTCGCGCAAAATTCATTATACGATCCCAAGGACACGAGTATGATTGTAATTTTCATTTTCGGTCAGAAACGCTGCGAACTTTAATTAAACCCTAATTGTTTCCGAGCGAAAGAAGATTTATAACTCTTGTTACTTAATACTAAATCTTCGAAATAAATTTCGAGACTAAATTTTCCAAGATCCCACGAAACTTCTGGCACAACGTTTTATACGTTCGTTCGTATGATAAGAGACTAATTTAAACTTAACTTATTTAGGCGGTTCACATCATATTTAGTGGACAAAAGAGGTTTTGATTTGCCTCGATTTTTTCCAATTAAAATACATAGAAGTAGACAGTCGCGGTCCGCGACAACATTAAGCTAACGTTGAAGTTCCGCTGCTTTTATTTATTCATCCGGCTAATTATTTATCGAGCAAACAAGGCATGCAACAAGCTTTCGAGTTCTTCATTTAATAATAAATTTGCCACTTGGCAATTTCTCTTCTTTCTGTTTATGTTTGTATAAATTTATCAACTGAACTTTGCTTTTTGGATAAAACAAAATCTTTACTCTATCTAAGAAAGATTTTTTTTAAATGTTATAATTTAAATTAAACTTAATACAACTGACTGAACAATTTTACATGCAGATGGTAGTAACAATAAATGGTTTGCATAATAAAGTGCTCGAAATATTTCCCATGTTATCAAATAAACATTAATTTCACTTCGCTCGACGCAAAAATATCGGCGAGTATAAATTATTATTATTATAAATGTTTCATTCCGGTTATAATTTAGATAAAGCAAAACTGATGAAAGCCCTTGATTTATTCAATGCACGAAATTGATATTTTTTTCATTTAATATTAAATGAATGTATAAAAAAGTCAATAACTTTTTGGTTTGTTTTCCGAAACTTGCTTTATTTTATACGCCGGTTAATAAAATATTCAAGTGTTCCAACAAATTTCAAATTAAATTTTTAATTAAATCTACATGGTTGCGTTTGTTGTCAATTCGACAGAGTATTTGGTAAATTAAAATTTACTTTCATTCAATGTACAGGGTGATTTTTTTACTACCAAGAACAATAAGAAACTATTAATTAGATTTTTATATTTTCCAATCAATGAATAAATTAAAAATAATAATTTTTATTTAAATGATTTAATTTTAAATAAGAAGAAAAACATCATGTCCAAATAATTAATACAGTTTGCATAAATTATTAATAATAAAAAATTGAATTAATCAATTTAATTTTAATTTATTCATTTCAAATAAATGGAAGAGGAAGCAGATTATATAGATAATTTAAAAATTAATTATGCATACACTTTTTTAAAATCACTTTTATTAAAATTTAATCAAAATTACATGGTTTAAATAATAGACCCATATTTTAAATTGACCATGTGCAAAATACACTGTTTTTGTTCTTTGAAAGTGAAAGAGACCTGCAATCCCTGTCCGGTCCGAAGAGATATTATACGTGACTTAGGAATTGTTGTTTGTGCGGGCTTTTTTGTCGTCGCTTTATGCTTTACGCAAAACTGACGCAGAGTTACTCTTTTTCCCTCACGAACGGGGAACAAATGCTTTTGTTCCAAAATTTAGGTCTGCCTATTCTTATGCTCGACTCTATACGACGAACACAAATACATTATTTCCCCGGCGACGGTATTAGCGTCTGCGGTTAGGAATTTAATCAAGTCCTTCCTAAAGTGGACCTTCCGTATTAAGCAGCCGGGTAATTTTACTTAATTTGCACTAATAACAAAGTGATTTCGGTGCAACAACAACTACAATAACAACTATGTCCTAACAGCTTGAACAGATTCGACTAATAGTCTGGAAGCAAGTTTATTTCATTAACGAAATACTTTAAGCAATTACACCTTGGAATATTGGTTTAATTTTAAGAAATTCAAAATGAAAAACTTTATTTCCTAATTAAAAAAACAAGTTTTTTTTATTATTTTTAGTTTTTAAAATAGTAATTAAATGAATTTAATCATATTGCCTACAATTTTTTTTTTAAATAAGTATCTCAATTGAAATATATATTATAAAAAGCTGTATTTTATTGTTTTTTTTAATGTACAAAGGGTTTCCAATAGTCGATTAGCTATATCTACAAAATCGTAGGCTTTATCGATTTCGTTCTTTTGACTATCCTATTTTATTTGAAAATTAAGATCTTCTAAAATATTTTCAACATCCGCAATTTTACTATAAAATTTCATTTCAATATAAAAAATAAAGAAGCATTTGCAATTTTGATGTCGTCTATTTTTCAAGATATTACCCACTTCCGGTTATTTTTATCAAAATTTGGGTCTTGAAAGAAAATCATATCTTTTTCATTTTTAACGATAACTTGATAAGCATAGCATTATTGGTCTTATTACGCCAAATCAGATTAATAATTAAAAAAATTAAGTTTTATTAATTTTAATTGATTTATTGATGTTCAATTCATACAATAAATAATAAATGAAATAAATAAAAATATAATTATCTTGGGAATCAAAAATTGAAAGATTGTAAAGTTACCATCAAAAATGAGAAAAATACGACTTTTTTCCCAAGAACCCAATTTGGACGAAATACCCGGAAGTGAGCAACATTTTTAAAAATCCACGTAATAGGTAAAGAAGTAAAAAATATTTTTTACAAAACGCTCCATAATTTTAATAAGAAATCCATAAGTGATATCAAATTGGGGTGTACTATTTGAAATACAAATTATTATTACTAATAAATATAATAAAGAAATTTATTTCAAAATATTGCGTTCAGTTAATTTCGTTTAAAAAAAGCAGTAAATAATTAACAAAATAATAGCCTGTCAGGTAAATTTAATAAATTACGCACAGCTTATCCTTAAATCTAAAGAAAAATAACCAAATGAAATTTAAATTAAGATTTTAATCGTTTAAAGTGATAAATACCTAGTGCATAAATTATTATTTAAATAAGTCATTAACCATTAATGATCGGGGCCATAACGAGCGACCATTAGAATTCGTATTTTTCAATTAAATTCTATTAACAACACCGACAACACAAAAACGAATGCACTTATTATTACTTACAACATAAAACGGTCTTTATATATTTATACAAAGTTATAACTACATAACAGTATAACTTTTTATGGGGTAAAAACGAAACATTTTTGATTCGGGTTCCCATTTAATGGACATGTAAATTACAACTATTATTATTGTAATGTATTTTACGACAAACATTAAAACATCGAAACGCTAAATGGATTTGTGACTTGCAGCGTAATGTTCGAGTTTCGATTATGTTCGCTATCCATTAGGGCCGAACTTAATAAAAGCAGCACACACGCGAAAACAACCCTTAAATATTTTGTCCCTCACAAATGCATAGTCGGAAAAAAATATTTGTATTTACCTGTATGTATACTATAATTTGCTTTTATAGTCGTGAATAAAAATATTTTAAACAATAAACACGATTGTAAATTTTCTATTTTTGCATCGTTCCATTTACAGTTTTGCTAGTATAGCAAAAGCAATGCGAAAAGCAAAGCGAAGGCGCCGGTCTCTCTCCATGCGTGCTGAAAATCCGTAAACTTTGCTGTGCGTAAAGTAGAATTTTATTCGCTTTAAGTTTGTTGCCGAGTTTGCCGTACTTTTATTTCAAACTGGATGATTAATTAAAAGAAAGGCAAGCTTGCTCGTGCAAAGGTAAATAAATATTTTGTGTATTTAGGCTACTGGGCACTTAATTACACATTACCGCTTATGTAAATTTATCGTCGTCGAATATAGAGAGAACGTTTGTTTATTAATGTTGATATAACTACCGCGAATATTTACATTATGTCGGTCTATATATTCGGAGAGAGAAAATCAAAGGGATTTACAAATTGTTACTTTTGATTTTTCTAAAATTGCTTTTATTAACTTCCAAGTTGAAAACTTTAATATAACACATGATCAACTTAAGCAATATGTGAGGGAAAAGCAATTAGTTAGGAGCAGCGGAGCACTGTAAATTTGGCACCGTTAACGAAATGCCACATATGTACAGTAGGTGAAGTATTCGATTGACAAGTGGTGGAAATTTCGCAAGATTATTACAGATGTGGCTTCCTTTTCGGTCGACTTGAAGCCGAACGAGCGTAAAACACGCTAGCTGACGCATATCTGCTGCTTGTCCATTCGAACACACATAGGGCACTCACACACAGCCAGACACATACCAATGGTAGTACATTCAGACTGTCTAAATGCATAATTTATATAAACATTTTATGGCACTTCGGATTGCTGGCGTGTGTGTGCGCTATACGTAGAGGGAATACATGCACGTGTAAAGCGATTACGTTAAATAATGCATGGAATTATTTCGTCACCCCCCGATTCGCGCTGTTCGCTGCTCTCTATCCTCTAATGTGCTCGCTCGCACGGTGCATGCAAGTGTGTGTGTGCGTTGCGTAGACGACGACGCCAAATTACTAGAACGGAAATAAACTTTCGCTCCGTGATTGATGATATGTGAAATGTTTTGATTCCGACACCTACTTTAAACGGTCGTTTTTCCAACTGCTTTTATTGCTAGTTGCTTGCTAGTTAAAAACAACAGATTAGCCCTTTTGCCTTACAGGCATTTTTCTTGTTTCATTAAAATTGTGCATTCAGTTAAACTTAATGAACGTTATTAAAATAACGAGGAACTATTTTTGTTTCTGATTAATTCAATTTCAGGGAAAGTTGATTTCACAACGACAATTGATTTTGCATGTTTAGAGTATTTTTAAGGGTCAGTATTGAGGACCATTATAATGATACAAAAATCTCACAGTATTAAATACATTACTCCTTCTGTCCCTATTTATGGTATACATTTCTGCTTTTACTTTGTTCGAAATGTGGTAGCCGAATACATATTATTTCAATAAATTTTATTTAAACTAAAAAAAAAAAAATACATGATTTAAAATTTTGCTCCAATTTTCACTTTTTTTATTACTATTTTACAAGTACGTAATTTACATAAATTTCGAATTTGGTTGCAGCCTTATTAATAGCACCACGGCTCAGTTTTTCGACTACTTTATGCGGGAATGTTAACTGTAAAATTTCATTACGCTGGTCACAAGTCACTTTGTTGGTTTTTCGGTCTCTTTTTACATATACCCCACTTGATTTATTGTATCTTTCATATTTTGATCTTAAAAAGTGTGATTTAATTTGTTCTTTTTTTAACAAATTATGATAAACAATTAGCATTATATAATTATACCAAGATTCTTATTGATGAAATAATCAAAACTCATTAAGTTTATCTTTCTTCATTTATCGAAGCTTTTTAAAGAAATGCATCGGTGCAATAATTTAAGACATGGGGACTACTAAATAAACTGTCATTCAAATTTTCAAACCAAAGAATTTTTGCGATGAATGAAAGATTAAATTATTATTAGTGAAAATGACAATTGAATAAGTTTTGTTTTGGGTATTTAAGGTGGTGTACCGGAAGTTAAATCAATATGACTTCCTCCCCGAAAAAATCTTGCAGATATCAAAAAACCCTTATAATGACATAAAAAAAACTCACAATATTAAATATATTATATTTTTGTTTACATATTTTGCAATTTATTCTAATTTTTAACATATTTTCTAAAACTAAAATATTATATTTTGCTTTAAAACAACAATACTTCCTAAATATTTGTGTGTGGTAATAGGAATTTAAAGACTTTTCGTTTTTGAATTTGGCTGTCAGTTCATTCCTTAAATCGTTAAAGCCCATATAGATATATGCCGTGTGTGCCAAATGAGAGTATACATAGGGATTTTACATGTACTTTTTTTACACTTTTTTTGACGTTTTATTATAGGGAAATACGTGTAAAAAAAGTACATGTAAAAGCCCTATGTATACTCTCATTTGGCACACACGGTAGATAGATAGAATATGTATTTAGAATTAAAAAAAAAAAAACTAAACATATAATAAAACCTAACTGTCTGCATAGCCTTAAGATAGAGATAGTATCAATAGATTTTTGATTGAATTATTTCAAATCCAAAAATTCGATTTTATTTTGCCACCACTGTATAAAGCATTTGGTTGCGGTTTCTCTTCATTGATCGATTCAAGGTCGTTTTGCAGTCAAAAGTTTTAAAAGTTAAAGTTGAACCAACTCGTAAAACAGTTCCTTACGACTGAATTTCAAACCCCAACACTAAAAAAACTTCTGACTTAAAACTAGAAACTATTTGAAACCACCTTAAAACTTATGTAGATTTAAGTATTAATATGATACGTTCATTAAAATAATAACTTGCAAATTAATTTCAAAAGAAAATCATAAATTTTAATATTGCTGAAGAATTTCGGTAGAATTTGGGATCCTCCGCCATCAATTTCGCATTAGGCCCTTTGAAGTAGTAGAAAGGTCCCCTCCTAATTATCGTGGGGATAAGGGGAAAATTACGCCCTATGTCCACTTTTAATACAACCTATTGTGCGCACATCGAGGGTTGTAAGCACCCACATTCGTCGCTTGGCTATGTAATTACTGAAACGTTTCATGCCTATTGTTATTGATTTTCAGCTAGCAACAATTTTTTTTCACGTCGGGCTTAAAACAAAACTGTTGAAAACAATGACAAAAGGGGTACTTAATGTACATGACTATTGCATTAAAATCTACACCTGTACTCACTTTCCGCACTATTAACAATTCATGTACCAATGCGTAAACATTTCCATTAACTGATGCCGACATTTCTGCTGCTTTTTTCCTTTTTTTTTTTATTCGTGAAAAGCAGAGTTTTATATCAATTTGGTGCTATTGATCATTTATTTACTTTGGCCGGGGGAGATCAAAGGAACGTCTTAGTGTCGATTTAATTTATTCTGCTGTGGGGCGATTCGTATGAATGCGAAATTTAGGGTTGGGGTTGTTATTAAGACCGCATAAGTTATTATATGTTATTATTTATATGAAGGGTAGGGTAATGCTCTTTTAATACGTACCCTTTTTATCGATATTAATAAATTTCCAGGACATTTCTTTTTATTAAATTCGTGGCGGAACTGTTATTTTCAACATGTGCCTCACTTTTTGTCCTTAATATTCTTTCATTGTATATTTTATGGTCATTTTTTTTAATATGATGAGTACAATGACAAATTGATTGTCCATATATTTTGATTCCTACTGTGAGGATATTTGTTAATAATTAAAATGATAAATATACTAAACATTTGTTAGTACAGTATGAATAAAAAATGTTATTGAAATAAAAAATAATGTTTCATTGATTCTTCAAATAATCTTTAATTATAGCTTTATTTATATAATCTCAATGATAGAATTATTTATATTAACTCTGTTTTTTCTCTTAGATTTAGGTCATTAATATGATTTAACAACATCAAAGTTCGCAACTTCATCCAGTAACATCAATTTTGAGCTTTTTATGCTGTTAGAACAGTTTATTCTTCTCGCTTAAATAATATATTTTAAAAAGAGTACATTTTGATTACAACTTTAAGTTTATAAAAAAAAAGAGTTAAATACTGATATTTATGTAACCTTTATGATGGAATTATTTTTTATTAATTCAGTGTTTCTCTTCGATTCAGATCATTAGTGATTTTTCACTTAACAACTACAAAGTTAACAACTTCATCTAGTAAAATCAATTTTGAGCTTCTTATACAGATGGAATAGTTTATTCTTTACGCTTAAATATTTTATTCTGAAAAATAATACATAGTTTGATGTTAAATTATAAAAATAGTTAAACACTGATATCCAAGAAAACTAAAGCTAATAATGCGTAAAAGTAAGTGTGAAAACTAAATAATTGAATAAATTTTCGAAAAAGAGGGACTAGTGAGATGAATGCGTCAGTTAATTAAGTTCGTCATGTTCGTCGGTGTTGTTTCCCCGGCGAATGGGGATGTTTCACCCCTAGCCGTGTCGTTATATTATGCTCTGTAATATTTTATATGACCGAGGGTTTGTTGTTGGGGTCGTTCAACATATTGAGCTCTGCAACAACAACCCTAAGTCAAGAAGCACATCGCTGGCCGGCGTCCCCCAAAACTGGACGAATTAAATATAAATAGATATTGTACGTAGGTGAAATATCCACGACACATTCTCTTAGCGAGCCATAAACCAAATCCCCAGCAAAATGGAGAAAATTAATAAACAAATAGAAGATTTATGCTGATGGAATATAAAAATTCTGCTGCTATCACTTTCCATTTTGGAAAGTCTCAAAGGGATTGTTTGCATAACATTATTCTTTATCGATGCATGATATCCGATATCAAGGGCTGCAACTTATAAGGGTGCGAGTATCTCATCTCCACAACGTTCGATCCCCGAGCCCATTAAATGAACATGTTTCAATATGAACCCATTTTGCAGCGAAAATACTTTCTTACATATTTTTCCGTATTAGTATCATATTCGGTACTCTGAAGACGAATTGAAGCCTGCAGATAATAATTAAGTTATCGCGAATTGTTTAGAATAATTTCTCTCTTCTTGCTCGCGCCCGTTTCGTCTTTGTCGCGCTTCTCTCTTGGGCTCTCTTTGTGTAATTTAGAGGCTGTTGTCAAAGCCCATTGTCTTTAAATAATGCTACAATTAGATTCAATTGAATGGAATTGGTAATTACGGATGCCGACAACACATGTTAAAACATCTGCCCTGCTCGCTAATTGGGCTTTCGAAAAATTCCCCCCGTAAAATATTATTTACAATTCCCGACCCAATTCTGTTTGTTATAGGCATAACTTGATCAAGGTGAAAAAATGTACTCGTATTTTGTTTCCACGTATAAAATAACGGGGAATTTACGATCGATGCCACATATTACATTTTGCTCAATTTTTTTTAATTGTTTTTTTTTTCACTATTTGTTTCGATATTTATTTTGAAGCCATTTTTTTTCCAAAATGTATCAATTTTATGCTGTTTTGATTTATTTGATACCGGAATAAATAAAATATTCTTTTAAAAAAGCAAAGCGAATTAAAATTCCACTAGTACTGCTAATTATCACAAATTGGAATCCTAGGTATGCAGTGGCTGCTGCTGGATTTAATAAAGCTCACGAATGAATCAAGCCAATAAAAAATGTAATGACCTTAAATGATGGATTCTTTTATGAGCTTAATTAATCGCGTCGGCGATTATAATTACATGAGTTTCGTGTGTGTCCTTCTTGTCGCGTTATGCCACCTGTGCGGGCGTCGCGACGCTTTCGGGAAACGCAGCAGGGCGACGCGCATGGAATGCAATGGTGGGGACGGCA
Organism: Holobus sp. GC000080; assembly: GCA_030556065.1. Taxonomy (NCBI): domain Eukaryota; kingdom Metazoa; phylum Arthropoda; class Insecta; order Coleoptera; family Staphylinidae; genus Holobus; species Holobus sp. GC000080. Next base: position 18,449 of record JASKGO010006157.1, read on the forward strand.
GAGAGCGAAACAGGGTCGATCATCAGTATTCGTGAAATGTTCGGGGTGTGTATATAACGCGCGTCGCGACGACCAACCGTTCAGTCCTCGATGTGGACGCCGTCGTCGGCAGGTGCGCGCTACAGGTACAACACGAGAGAGATGTGTGACAAGTGAAACGATGTTATCTCTTCAGGCGATCGGCATTAAGCGAGCGACATACGTTGTTAATAGTACACTTCCCGTCAATCGGAATCTAAAACAAAAGGGGTCCATTTTGGATTTGCAATTACAGTCGGTAAATGAACCGACATATTTCGGCGACTCGGCCGGATTATCAGTTTTCTGAAAGGCCGACAGCAACAAGTCTTGATCGAGGGATGCACTGCTGACCCAGCATGGATTACGTCAGCCTACTGTGCTGTCTGCTCGCGTTTCTTCTTTATTATAACACCCTGGATGCTGGATTCGTCTACGATGACCGGTGAGGAAATTAATCCTTTCCAATCTTATCCGGGAATTTATTGCCACCCTCTCTCTACATACATCGATCTTCTGAAATTCGTTCGCAGTGTAAACATTCAGGAAATATTGCGATGGCCCCGAACGTAAACTTGGCCTCTCTAGTGTGCCTAAACAAAGCTTTAAATTTGCATGCAAATTTTGGCGTAATACCTGCACCAGGTCTATCTGTAGATAGGAAAAATTTATACTTTTACTACGGCCTTTTCCCCTTTGCAACGCTAAAATATATATCGTTTTATGAAAAAAACAAAACCACCAGTTCCGACAAACCGATCCTCTGCACTAAAATAGGGTCGTTCGGGAAAGTGTTGGGATATGCAAAAACTTTTTTTTCTTTTTAAAGATACATATCGTATCTATCTTTCCATTGCTTAAAGACTTTTCAAATTTTGACATAACTTTATTTATTGTTACTTTTGAACAGTTTTCATGCAAATTTCTTGATCAAATCAATTCATATCATATAAGCATTGTCAAAATTTCTCCCGTTTGAGAGAAAAAGTTAGACTAGCTAAGATAAGGAAACTATACCGATCAAAAAAATGATGAATTCGATCGAAATACTTAAGAAAACCTTAAATAGAATTATTTTCGAATTGCCATTCGAAGAATGAATTTGATAACTCCTCACCTCCCAAGTTTGCGATAATTACTTCTTGTTGTTTCTACATGACATGGTTGGTAATGAAAAACATTTCATCAAAAACGTCTTTCCAACATATTAAATATAATTAAATAATTTAGAAAACTACATTTTCTTTATCATTTCTCAGCTGAAAAAATTTGCAATCAAAAATTTGACCATAAAAATAAATTTGTAAACATACAATTAGAATACCTAATTGAAAAATAATAACTAAATATTTTTAGAAAAGGAAATGTAAAATGTAATGTCCAATTTATATTACCTTTATAAATTAACATTGATTATGTTTGCCTCAAAATTAAAACATAGATATTATTATTTATAATAATCAATCCACCAAGAAAAAGATCCTTCATTAGGTTTTCGAAACATTTCCAACTAAAAAAAAAAATTGTAAAATCAACAAAAATAGTTTCCCAAAAATGAAAAACTGAAATCCACTGCAAAAATGAAATGACAAACAAACACTACCAAAACCCCTAATTGTATAAAAACACAATTAATTGAAAAGTCAATATAGCAACATAGTAAGCATTATGGATTTAATATGCATCAAGGGAATTATGTATTATTTTCATTAGAAGACAAAGGCGTGTAATTAGCGTGGAAATTAATTCGTAGCGAAGCTTCGCACGTACACCTACGCTGGAATATGGAGGTGAAGATATGTTTTCGATGGCTTAGGAAGCGGATTAGTATTTTGGCAGGCACGTGTTCGTAAATCTTGTTAATACAGTAGGAAAAATATTAACAAAGCGACTTTATCATCAATGGGATTTGACGGGCTTACACTGTAGGGCTAATTAGAGGTAACACGCAACTGTGAAAGTCGTGCGGTGGGTGGTGTGTGCCGTGGTCTCGTTATCAATAACGGCAAGAGTGCGCCCCCGTCCGCGTCCGCGACTGATTTCTTTCAATTTCGCTGCTGCCCCGTGTGGGAAATCGATACTTTGCGCGTACATTTTATTGTTTGCAAGGCAATTTGAAATTCGAAATTAGCTTCTGTAATCGTGTGCTTTAGCGAGAGGGAATTTGCATCAGCGACGATCGATAATTTAATGAACCTATCCTATTAAACTGTGCATGGAGAAAGAGGAGCGAGTAATTTATGCGATGATTTCGTTTGGGCCGCATTTTTCCCCCCTTTTCGCTTATATCTTCAACGATATTAGCGTTTAAAGATATAATGATTGCGTTTATGTGCTACACTACTTTTTGATATTCCGTGTAATGAACTTCACTGACAGCGTATTTTACTTTAACTAAATTATTTTACTTTACTTACTTACCCCGATGCCAACGTAATTTTAAAAGTAATCTATTTACAACTTCCTTACTTTGTTTTTTCAACTCAAAGATATATCGTTATATGGTTTACGTAATCGGGCAATTTAATCTTGACGTAAATTATTGTTTTAAATTTATGTAATTTTCTACAACAATAATTTCATTATCTTTACTGAAATAAAAATGACATTCATTTCATTAAATTATATATAAAAATACCCAGACATGAAGTTTTCAAAAAGTGATTAACTATTTTATATTATAATAAAAAGATGGAACAAAAGTTACTTGTTGTTAGTGACATATAATAAGCCAAACTTGTTTTTGATAAAGTTATAACTACATAACAAAGTTAAAAGTTTTTAATATTTAATCCGCAGGCCAAACTTTTATTTTTAATTTAATATAATAGCTAGAGATATGACCGTTTAGATATCACCAAGCAATATATTGGTAACGAATTTTTTTATTAATTTTTTTTTACTAAAACTGCATACAAAAAATATTTGTGAAATGATACATTCCACAATGAAATTGCAAATTTGCGATGAATGCAGTATCATTTTTGTATATTTATCCTCTATTTAAAAATATGTATGCATTGAACGAAAAAAGCATTTTTATTTTTATTTATTATAGCACAAAAATATATTATTTGTTATTATATGATAAATTTAGTTTTTTATATTTAGTTTCTATTAAATATTTTAATGAAAATTTTGAAATTTTCAAGTTTTGAATTATTTTGAAAACCGAATTAATCAAATAGAACCTAAAATCACTTCAAGAGATAGTTAAAACTGTTCAGTTGCTTAGTAATTTCGGTATTTTAACCATATTTTTAAACAAAAAAGGAGAAATTGAAGATTCATAATACCCCCGCAAAATTATGGAGCTTAAAGAATCTGATGGCAATAAATCGTTTATTTGAAAACTTGAAATAATCAATTTCAGTTTGAATTTTTCCTACAGTAAAGTAAAAACTTTCCAGTTTGATCCACTTAGTATTCCAAAATAAATTCCTTTTTTATTTTAAATAAACTTCTGAAAAGTTTTTCAAGCTTAGAATCGAAACAAAAATTTAACCCAAAGAAAATATTAAAACTGGCGTTGATAAAGTAATTCAATGTGAAAATTTGTATTTCAGGCGAGCCATCTTAAGCAATCCAGATTTGCTACCCTCCACGCCGTGGCACAAACTGTTCCAGAATGATTTCTGGGGAACGCCGTTGAGTGACAGCGGGTCGCACGGCTCGTACCGTCCGCTGTGCGTGCTCTCCTTCCGCCTCAACTACCTTCTGGGCGGTTTCCAGCCCTGGGGATATCATTTAGTCAACGTGCTTCTTCATTGTCTTGCCACAGCCCTTCTGGTGCGAGTATCTCGACACGTGCTTCCGCGTCAATCGTCGTCGTACGGATCGGCGGTGACGGGCTTGCTGTTCGCCACCCACCCCATACACACCGAGGCAGTTGCGGGCGTTGTCGGTCGAGCCGATCTGGCCGCCTGCAATCTCTACCTGCTCTCGTTTCTTGCCTACGTGGCGCACATCAAATACCGCGAATCGAAGCCGCCGTGTGCGAATGTGGGCGACAACTTTCAGGGATTAAAGTACCATCGTCTGATGGTTAATCTGCAACAGAATGTCACCAATTGCAATTGGCCGAAACGGTTCGGCAGGGACTTGGAGACGACGTTCGCGATGGGCCATTCGTTCGCGCTGAACTGCTCGTGCTGGAGTAACAAGTTGAAATGTTGGGCTTACTTGAGTTTGTGCATCCTGCTTTCCGCCGCGTCGATGCTGAGCAAGGAAATCGGAATCACCGTTTTGGGATTTTGCGTCCTCTACGACCTCCTGCGAGCGCCCGGCCGCATTACCAAAGTAAGTGTTTAGGCAATTAATTTTATCTTCGAAGCATTATTCGGACAGTTTCTCCAACGCTATGCACTATCCGAGAGTCGCTGGAAACTTTTAAGTCCTCGGCGAATTGATTGGCTTCGCAAATCGAAGTCGAAGTACTTATCCTTAGTTTCCTAACAAATTGATTTTATTCCATGTTTTATAACGCCATTAAACTTTCCGATTCCGGTAGTGGCGTGTTAAATTATCCCGAGACGTCCATGAATTATCGAAACGTCACACATTACACGCGGAACGAGCGGGGGCGCGCATTTTGCGCCGCTTTCCTGACGCGTGCACACAACCGGCAATATTGTACATCTACGAGTATGAGTGTAGGTGTGAGGCTGTTAAAATGAAAGAAAGGAAAAAAAATAAAGCGACAATTAGGTCACTTCCGATCGATTTCGAGTACGCTTCGGAATTCAGAACAGGCGCTCGTTAATATTCGACGGGGAATTGCATTCTTTTTGGGCGCCCGGTATTAAATTTTTAAACATTTCGCTCACGGACAACTCATTGATCTTGGTGACGGCAAAAAGGAGGCGGCAATAAACCGCTGCCGGCTGCTCTCCGCGGTATACGTGTTAATGTGTCACGTTCAGCTGTCGCTATCTTGTCGTTCGCCAAGGGCCAAGATTGGAAAAGTTCCCTTACACTCTTTATGCTTGTGCCTTTCCACTGTGTAATCAATCGAATGTGTTGCTTCTCGACGCTCCCTATTTGCTGTAAATTTTCTTGCAAACATTCAAATTTTTAATTTTACACTTTAATTATACAAGCATTTATTGAACATTTATATTTTGAATTATATTGCTACCAATTTTCCGGTTTTAAAACATTTAAAAAAAAAAAAAAAAAAATGACAGGAAAATGGCACTAAAATTGATAATGCGGTAAAGTTAGTTTATTTTGTCAATATTATATGTAGTTATTTTGTTAATGCTACACTCATTCATTTATAAATATTGATGGGCTTAAATATTAATTAATGAATAATATTAATGTAGTAGTAGTAGTATTTGTATTTTTCTGTGCTTTGAGCACAGGGAGGCTATCGACCCGAAGGTCCTTCTGCCATGGTGATGGGGATGCCTACCCAAACACCACTACCCATAATATTAATGTTTGATAATAATTATAATTAATTATAAATGCTGCTGTTCAGAAGATTTATTAACACGATTATAAATTTTAACCAAATAATAAATAAAATAATAAAAAAATTTTGTTAAATAAAGCACGAAATACTGAAATTTATATTTTATTTGCTGTTTAGTTATTAAAAATGATTACACACATAAAATAGAACAGAAAGAATACTTTTTATCAAAAATAACATAGCAAATTTGTTGCTATTTGATATGTTTTGTTTGTCTTGTTTTCATTTCATTGTATAAAAAAGCAGCAAAAAAAAATTGCCAAAAATGAACTTTGCGAACAAACATAAAAAGCAAATAATTCGGTCCCGTAAGCTCATCCGCTCTGTATTTACAAATTATATCGAACTTTCTCTAATAGAATTAATTGAACGATGACTCATTGATACGAAAAATATATAATGGACACAAAGAAATCGAATGTGTTCGATATAATCTAAGAGCAGAAACAGCAACGGCAACTCACTTGCTGCTGATCGTAACAAATTGCTCAGTCAACACCAGACGACTTACCTATATACACGTTGACGATACATAAGCTGCTACACATAGTCGCATTAGGTGCGTTTTATATATATAGTATATACCTATTACATACATGTAGGTAGAAATCCTTATCTACTGCGGATTGTCTCGAGGTAGTAATAAAGTATAGAGGAAAAAAGCAATTCGAATGAACTGACGGAGAATGAGTTTGCAATTGATTTTCAGATGTTTCCATGTTCTCCTCTCTATTTACCCAAGTGATTTTCGTAGGCACAAAGTGAAATCTTAATATTGTGCCGGGGGGCGGTTTGGCGCGAAGGGGGTAGACGAAGTAGACGAATGAATATGCGCCCTTCGGGCCACGTTTCTAATCCAACGACGCGACATAAATAACATCGGTTTCAGTTTCTCCTCCAAAACGATCTACCAATATTAAGATTACGCGATAGGATGCACGCACGTTCTGTGTACTATGTGTTTAACGGACTGTTATACAGCTTTATGCCAACACTTTTCCACGTTATTTACAAGTTTTCAGCTTGTGTACCTGCCGCTTCGCTAATCTCATCAAAGAATTAACGACACTTTTCCGTTTTTTTCATAAATTTGCTCTATATTTCACAATTACTTAATTATTTTTGTATATTACAATTACTTTTGATTATAAACTTAGAAATATTATTAATTTTATAGTTATTAATGGATAGTTATTAGTTCAATATGGAGTAAATTATCTGATCGAATGTGAAGGCGCTGGGCGTAGCATAGAAAAATCATAATACATTTGTAAAGTCTCTAAAAATTACTATCAATTAATTATAATATCAATAATGAATTAATTAAATGTATCTTAATAAAGAAAATGAGCAATGAATTAATTAATATTAAATGATTCATCAATCAAATTAACAACTCTTTTAAATTGTTTACTCGATTATTGGATTTGGTAATCGCTATATTAAGTTAACATAATTAGATTGTGGACTAAAAATGGCATTAATTTTTCTATAAAATTAAGTAATTAGTGATGAAATAGTGATTAAGTTTACATGATTAAAATAAAAATTATTTATATATTATATTTGGAGTCACTAATTCAAAGTAAACATATTAAGGCTAAATGTGGAACATGTAGTATTATATAGAAGTCATAAATAATAGGGAAAATTGACCCTCCTTCAAAAAAATATAATTAATTTTTATTAAACACAATTTATATGAATTTCATTTAAAAGCTATTAGTTGATTCAAATGAGGTAGAAAAAAACAAAAAGGTTCTAGTGACAAATTAAAATTGTATTAAAAATAAGATCAAAATATTATTTAAATTTGTTGTAAATAAAATGTTATTGAAACAAAATATATAATTCATTAAATAACAATTTCAGCATTTTTTTAATGAATTTTAAACCTATTAGTTGAACCCCTTTGATTATAAGTCCATCAATTTAGTTTGAACAAAACTTTCAAAATTAAATATAAAATAATTTCAAAATTATTAATCCAAACAAATAGATTTCATTTACAACTATTAAAATATGTTATATAACTTAGTACCCTAGTAAAATGATATCGATTTCCTTCTAATATTGAAAAAAAAAATCCAATATTTTTTTAAAGAAAGTGCTATTGAAAAACCGCCCTAACAAAACGCATTGTCGAAAATGGAAAAAAAAATCGAAGGGTAGCTAAACTTTCCCCATTGTTAGTAACACGTGAAGTGGTAAGAGGTATGGGTCTGATGGAAAATCGTCGGTGGATTCAATATTATTTGGTGCTTGTGCTTTGGTGCCGCTCTCGAGACACGATCGCAATCGCGCGAACGAAATTGATTCCGCGTTTGTGACCCTGGCCGCGCACCCTATTCAAATGCGACACCGCCGCCATATATTTGCCAGACATCTGATACCGTCAGAAATCGAATTTCCTTCGCTCCTTTCGACTCTCTAATGAATTATTGTAATTTGATGCGCGCATAAATATGAAGTGTCTGCGTGTGTCGGCGCACTATTTACATGTTTATCAGACCGGGCGGCGCTACTAAGGGGATTTATTGGCGCTATGTAATGGTGCGAAGACGGATACGGGGCTAACTTGCTTTCGCTGCCGCCCCGCAGCGCGGGAGATTGATATTGCGACCGCCACTTTCACAGCACAACACATATTGTTATACTGTTTTCGGAAGGCATTGAAAATAACAAGCGAGCGAACGAGCGAACGAGCGACCGAACAGAATGTCAACTTAATTTTATTCTTATATTTTGTTTCGTATTTTCTCTTCAGCCTTTTTTCCTCTCCGTTATTTTTTGTAATGATTTTTTTTTGTGCAGTTCATAGATTATCCTAAATTCTTAAAAACATAAAAACTGCTTGAAATGTTTTTTATTTCACTGGCGTATAAATCAAAATAAAATATTTCACTTTTTTATTATTTTTATCCGAAAGAACAAGGCGTATAATTATTTAAACATTTTCTAATATGTCTACATTTAGAAAGGTTAATATTAAATTGAAGCAGTTTATTCGAAAAGAAAATTGAAATGTGCATCGCTTTAATATCGGAATCGGAATGGGAAAAATGTCAAAAAAAGGAAAATATTACAATGGTACAGTTATGGATGTAATATAATTCCGAAAACCATTAAGAAAGTAAGCCGGTAAAAACGATTCGGAGGGAGAGAGAAAATTTATTACAATAAATTTTGTGTAATATTTTAAAGTGTAGCAAATGTAGCAAATCGTTTAAATGCGTACACTGTTATTTACAGAAACAATGGCGCAGCGCAGTGGTGTTGACCTTTTCGGGGGCCATTATGTTAATAGCCCGACTGAATGGACCCACCCCGCAATTTTCCACGGCCGATAACCCCGCAGCAAAGGACCCAAGCATCCTGGCGAGATTCCTTACGTTCGCCTACTTGCCTGTATTCAACTTCGGCCTGCTGCTTTATCCGAGCACGTTGAGTTTCGACTGGGGCATGGATGCCGTACCAAGACTAAATAGGATTAGTGATGTGAGGAATTTATACTCGCTTATGTTCTACACGTGTACGGCTTTAGTGGTAAGACATTGTGCGTCTCATATCCTCAAAATGGCACTCGTAAGGACCGGCAATGGCGCCGTCAATAAGAAAGCCAAGTTGGGCAATTTTCAGTCGCGCCCTCCCTGCTTCCTGTGCCACCATCAAAGTTCCGCACTCGAATGGCACTCGCAACTGTGCCGCGTCTCGAACAACAATAACGCAGTTTATGGATGCTCATGTTACGCAACTACTTTGCGGAAAAAGTGCCGCGGTGTGCGCGAATCGAGTGCCGTGTTAATATCGCTGGCACTGCTCGCCGTTCCGTTTCTGCCCGCCACCAATATGCTCTTCTACGTCGGCTTTGTGGTGGCGGAACGTGTCTTGTACTTGCCCAGTGCCGGCCTGTGTTTGCTCGTCGGTTTCGGTGCCGCGAAAATCGCACGTTGCCGGAAGTTTCGCCTGCCGGCATCCGCTTGTCTCCTGTTTACTCTTCTGGCATTCAGTGCACGGACTGCCCTGCGAAATCGCGACTGGACTAATGAGGAAGCTCTCTATCGCTCCGCAGTTGCTATTAATCCACCCAAAGGTAACTAAGCTTTGTTTATTTTCTAGTTTAATGAAATGTTTTTGGAACCAAATAATATTTAAGATATTTTTAATTTTAAAGAAAAATGAAGAACAAATTACTAATTGCAATGGTTAAGCCCCGGTTGAGTCATTCCTACTACAAAAAAAAGTATGATAATTGATTTAAGAGTAATAATTTGGGTAACATTTTTAATGTATTTATTTTATTATTACAATTTGGATTTTTTGCCTCATTTATTCACTTAGAATTTCGGTCCCTTAATCAAATCAAAACCTATATACGGGAGGCAATAATTAGTTCACTTTTTGGTATTTTTCCCCCAATAAAGTTCAAATCACTTGAATTAAATTCAATAACTTTGGAACAGCCTAAAAGAATTTCTTAAATTTGCTAACTTTATGCTAAACTTACAGTGTGAAGGCGCCGGGTTTGGCCACATTTGCAACTACAAAATGACTACAAAATGTATATTACAACAAATTAAATCGCCAAATTCAATTTTTTTTTCTATATGAAGTGAATGAGCGCCTGAAAATGAAAAATAAAATGCTTAAAAAATTATTTTAATCAAGCTTGTAAAAAATCCGAGCAACGGGAAATTTCATTTTTTGAGGTAAATAATTTTTTTGCGAGCAAAGCTAAAATACTGAATATTTTATTTCACGAAGAATATGGTTGCAAAAAATATTTCCATAAATAATAAAACACAGTACTAAATAAAACGAAAGTAATTTTTGTTTGTTTCAATTTCTTGTTGAGTAAACAAACAAAATAAAGAGTTTTTTTTATTTGGGATGTCAGTAAACAACTTTTTTCCTTTTAGGATAATAATTTTTATAGTAAAAATATTAAAATATTATATTCTGAATTTTATATATTTTTAGTCTGCTCATTTTGATCTGAATTATAATTTATTTTACCGGAATATATTTTCAGTGAGCTATAATTTCTAATTATTACTTGAGGATTATAGAGTAATATGATATTATTAATATTTCTAATAACTAATTAATTTTGTCCCTTTTTTTATTAAATATTTATCTTTATTACACCCTGTTAATGGTTGTGAATTATTTACTCATTAATCATATTTTATAGTCATAAAAAAGTAAACAAGTCAAAACTTTTCCGACATGTCATCGTTTCATATTATATTTTTAAACTTTTGGGGCCATATTTTTTCAGATAAAACTTTTTATTACCCATTGCTGAAACTCTACCTTTCTATCCAAATTTTTAAAGTTTTATAACAAAAAGATATAACAAAGAAACACTTTAAAATACTTGCTGGATAATGCATGAATTTAAGTACTTAAAATTTCAACTAAAATCACTATAGACAACAGGTTCCATATCCAAGTAATATCATTTACTTGCAATTTGAAAATATCTGTATACATTTAGGGAACGTAACGTAAATATTTAAATTAAAGTTTAGTACTTTCATAGAGCGACATTTCGCTCTGAGAGTGGAAGCTGGAAGTATGAAGGAGCCACTCGGGATTGATATTTATGAAAATAATTTCGCTTAATATTTATCTAGAGGCGAAAATATTCTCTTTGAAGTTACAAACTATTTCAATTACCCAAATTATGTTTTCCCAATTCAATATGGCAACGATGAAAGGCGAGCAAAGAAAGAAGCGCGAGAGTGCTTCTGGGCTGCCAGTTAGGATCGATTTCGGAATTTTGTCGGAATTTAATAATGCGTACCTCACGTATAGGCTAGATACATGCGAATGCCGAGTTTTGTTTATCGAATTTTCCCCTCTGTTGTGTGTTGCAGCTTACGGAAACCTAGGAAGCGTTCTAAGCAGCCAGGGCAGGATATCGGAAGCGGAATGGGCATTCAGGAGAGCACTGGAATACAGACCCAACATGGCCGACGTCCACTACAACCTGTAAGTCTCCTAATACGTAAATAATTAAGGGTCGAGGGCAACAGCAACAATACACTTATTATAAACACATTACCGAACCGCAAGCGGTACCCACTGACTGCGGCCGCCGCGTGCTTGCTTCGCCTTCTACTTACCGCCGCCGCCGCCGACACCGCCGTCATAAATAAAAGCAATTTATTAGAGTGAATGCGCCGGTTATACACTGTTGTACGAAGTATGCATATGAACATAATACATATTTGGAATGTATCGCGCGCGCGATGCATTAACACGTGTTTAATCGAAATCGTACATAGACGTATCGTTATTATTATTATTACTATTAGGGGGCGGTTGTAATCAATGTGCTTTTTCCCGTACGCATTACGTTGCACCCGAACTTTTTATTGCCACATAAATCATTTAACTGGAATGAGTTATGAGCTTGCGCATCCTCTATAAACCCCGCTCATACACATAAGTATTTATATCTTAAGCTTATCTTTTCCGATTGTGCCAAAATTGGAACTTTGATTAATCGTACACCGACGCAATCGTAAACTTCGCAAATGTAATCCCGACCAATAAACCATGTATTATTATTCAAATCTAATAAAGTTATGATGTGGTTAGAGATATTAGAAGACCAACCAATCTATGTATAGAACGCTAATAACTTTTACTTCATCGAATTTTATTATATTAACTTTCATTCAGTTATAACACACTGAAATAATAACCAATCAGAGTAATATAGAAAAGTTTCAATTAATACGTATGTAAAACTTTAAAAATACAATTTTCAGAACCAATCTTTATTATATGATTTGAATAACTGAAGCACTACTTCAGTCTTTATTAATGCTGTATATTTGAGTTTTTATTTTGTTTCCAATTATAGTAGACAAATACAATGAAGGGGTCAGGGGAAGAACAATTTCGGCATACATTTATTTTTTTCAACTAGCAATGTAGTCTGAATAATTCCAATTTAAAATATTATTCAATATGAAGTTATTTATTTTATTTATTTATTCCATTCAAAAATTATTTCTAAGAAAATGTAGCCGCAAGAAGCAGAGCCTGTGTACGGATTTGATTAACAATTATTATTTTTTGATAATTTGATAGTTATTTTCAAACTTTTACAGTCTAAAATATAAGAAAAAAACATTTTATTTATTTAAAAATTCAATAAAACTTATCATGGCTAAGATACTACAATGCCAAAGTAACAAAATTATAGAAATAACTTGAAAAATTGTACCAAATTTGCCGACTTCAGGATTATTCGTTGCCAAAAAGGTTGCAAGACCCGGCATCCTGTTATAATTGGTCCTCGAAGGAATTACCCTTTCTGGAAGGGAAAAATTGAAATTATAACACCGGTATAACGTTCAGGCATTTTAGGCTTTACCGGAATAATAACGAATATAGAGAAGGGACAAAAATAAATCTCAATTAACTCATTTTTCCTCCACCCACATACTGTTAGCATGAAATAAATTGGGGCATCTTTAATATTTATAATGAGGGTGTTGTGATTAATAAATCCGTGCCGCGTGAGTGCTGAATCTTTAACGGTAAAGGGTGAAATTGAAGTGTATAATATAAGCATTTAGAAAGTGGTAGTTGGATTAGAGTGCGGAGGATTTGCAAGTGAAAATTCGCTTTTGCGGCCCTGCAAATCGCCCAGTTTTGGTGACTAGTTTATGGAAAGGGTTTCCATCGACCCAATCCTATTAAGCCCGCTCGCACTGATAACGGGTCAGCAATCCTTGCATAGCCTACACTATTACAGATACCGTTGTTCAATTGAAACCGACACGTCTTGAATATTCCCATTCTGTTTATTTGCTTTTTATCCTTCTATTTGGTCCTTAATTAAAAGTCACTGCTTTATTGCGGTTTAAATTTATAAAATTATAATAGCTAAAAATTTCTGTGATAAATGAATGAAGAGAAATTATTATTTAAATAAAATAATATAGCCAAAACTTAAAGCGATAAAAGAATTATTGCTGTTTATATACATAACTGGATTCGTTGGAAGTAATTTATTGAATTTTATAGGAACACATCAAGAAAATTACATTTTTATTCCTTTAACATAACAATAAAACAATAGATATATTTTACTTTCGATGTATTTTTTTTTTATTAATTTAGTTTTTATGTTTTCAATTGCAACTTTTGATGATTTTGTTTTTATGATCAAAACTACAACATTCGTTGAAATAATTCAATTTAAATATGTTTTTCCTTTCTATTATTTGTTAAAATATAATGGAATACCTATTTTAACATTATAGAGCAAATTAAAACTTTTAACAGTATGTTATAATTAATATTGAATTTTCGTTCCAGTTTTGCCAGTATTTCAACATATTTCCTCCATTTAGTATGCAAATTTAATTTTTATTGTTTGTTCAGTAACATCTATTTTAATTATATTTCCTTTGATAAAATGAAACAAAAAAATATGTTTTAATAACTGTATTTACCAACTGAACAACTGATTAATAAAAGTATTTTAATTAAAAACAACAATGCCTTTTGTTAGACGGTTTAAAACCGTCTAACTGCTAGAGAAATTAAATTCTCCTCTTTGATGCAAGTAACAACGTTATCTTTGCTACCCTCCGCGCGGATTGACCCATACATCATATAGGAATATCATGGCTTCATATCCAAAGATATTATTAATCCGCTTTTCGGTATCATCAATAAATGTTAAGAAGCAAGGTTCATTAGTGGGTGGAATAGAGGCCGCGTAGTGAAGCAGATTAATGCGCTTTTGATTTACATTTTGTGTGTTGCGCGCGTAGCAAAGCGGAACGCACACACACAATACTTTGATTGATCGTCGCAGTGGATGAGGACAGTAAGCTGGAAATCTTCGGGGACCCAATATATAAGTTTGCGGTCGTGTTCGGAGTTTGATTGTTATTTGATTGCTTTCGGCTGCTAGGAATGTCCTGGCTCGCTGCTTGTGTAATCTATATGCCTGGATGGTAACGTTAATTGAAGCAGCACGCGATGTTATAAATCAGTGTTCGCACTATAGGCTAATAAAGGCCTCCGCGTATCATCTTTCCACGCCTGGACGCAGCGATTTATCTCTTGAGAAAGTAACGGGACGAATTTAGCTGTCCCTTGGGATCGTTGCGCCGGCTGCTGTTTGCTCTGCCATAATCAATGGCAGATATCGGGAGGATGTAACAGCCGCAACTAAATCATTATGCTGCTGCTCCTACGGCTTCTGCTGCTGCTGCTAATGCCGCTGCTCTTGGTTCTCTCATACCTAAGCGATATTGACTTCTTGACGGGCGAATGATTTTAAACCGTTGGCCTCCTTTATGCCACCATTATAGTCGAGTATCTAACCCATAAAACGGTATTGTAGGTGTTCACAATAGATTGCTTTGAATAATTGCCCTATCGTAAGTGGAGAGCCCTTAGTATTGACGCCTCCTGTTTGATATCACATATTCTCCCCCATAAATGGTCTATCTAAATTTGCATGACTGCTTCACCTGATTAATTGACGTAATTACTGGTTCAGTCTTATCGAACCCAAAGAGTTTTACCGTTGGTTTTACTAATAAACTTGAAGAACTAGCATAAACAGTTTTGTGAATAGTTGAGCATTTATTTTGATTGTTTTTAAGAGCGTAATAAAATTAAAATAAATCAAATTTTAATAATGACAGGAAATTGTTAATTAAGCTTAATTTTATATTCAGTAGTTGTAATAATAATATTATAAGTCATAATTGGACGTCTTAGAGACTTAAAACGAATAGTTATCTTAAGTATATAATGCTTTATTACGATAATAGTAACCGAAAATGATAAACTGAAAGACAATGCTAGGATTTTTCCGTCGTACTTTATTTTACTAACATTCTTTATTCATCTTTTGTCATGTGAAGGCGCCGTGTTACAAGCGCATTCTAAATAAAACAATTAAATCTTTACCTCTCTTATTCAAAATATAATTTATTATATTTAATATCATTTTAATGATTCTACTCCACATTTAAATATACTCATAAAATAAATGTTTATTGTTTTTGTATCATATATTCAAATACTCATTTTAATTATTGTTATTAACAAAAATATTCAGGCGAGGTTTAACTAAGCACTTTTCCATTTTAAATAAAGTCCAACTTATACTGTAAAAATATATAACAAAATGTTTTCATTTTTATGAAATTGGATTTTAATTTAGATTATTTTTCAAAAACGTATAACGTAACAAATTCATTAATGAGTATCTTTAATTACAGCTAAATAAATTTATTTCTATTTATGTTGAAAGACGTATTACATCAGAAATATTAACTATAATAAAATAGTCAATATTTAAAGAAATAAAACTCGATTGGTGATGAAACTGTATTGATTTTGCAAGTATTCTTTATTCGGCTTTAGTGATGTGAAGGCGCCGCACGCAGTCTAAAGAAAATTATAATTGAAGGCATAATTCTTATATTCACTGAATAACTTATTAGATTTAATTATATTCTAACAAGTTATTTTTATAATGTATTTGAGAAATTTATTGTTTCATCAAATACACATTTTAACGTTGTTAAAGGAAATATTTAGTCGACGTTCACTAAAAGTACTTTTCAACCTTAAACTTTACTAAAATCAACTGAAATCCAAACTTGCAATATAAAATATAATAAACAAAAATCAATTAGAATAAAACATTATCGTATACATGAAATATGATATCCATTTGGTTTTAATTCCGATGATGCATTTCTAAAGTACTAAATTCGATAATGAGTTTCTCTAATTGAAGCCAACTAAGTTGATCCCTAATTGTGTCGATAGATGTTGATCGTGCAGTATAATCAGATTCATGGCGGTAATAATTGATTATCGATTAGTGAACCGGTGTATAGAGCATATATCCAAGGGAAACACGTACATAGACTGGTTGGTGGGTATATTACTTTGGGCATCGCATCCACATATATTACCGGTTTTTGGGCGGAACACACATACAGTAAAACGTATTACGTAATCCTTTCAGCCCGTAATCCCTGCAGTCTCATCAGTTTCTCATCTCCTTCTGCATTATCACCGCCGAATCCCGGCCGCTAATTACCGCAGAACTTCTGAACTCCTCCGTAGATCTACGAACTCTGATCACTGTTTAGTGTTTGTTGTTCTGTTGTTTGTTCGAACTTGGTCTCGGGCTCTCTTTGTGCCGACTTTTCAAATCAAATACTGTTACGAAAAGTTTCGTATAGCGGCGGTCCCCCGCTCTTCGTCCGCGCACCTTTACACACTACACACTGCCCCCATACACGACGCGCTTCCACTTTTCCTGATGAGTGTACTACTGGGTACAGTTTTCTTGTGCGCTCACAGCCCCAACAACCTTGGAGGGCACCTCGCAATTTTTGCCTTTACGACCCGCGAAGTTTTGGTTGTTGATATCGGGCAATTCGGGTCATTTCATTCACTGTGTGTTAGTGGCGGGAGGAGAGCTGCGGATCGATAAAGCGTGCCAAGAGAGCTGCTGAGACTGCCGCCAGTCTTACCTTACACGCAGATCTCTTGTTATTGTTGAATTGTTTTCTGACTATCAATGACGCACTAATGCGTTGCTACGAGTCGTTAAGAGCGGCGCAACTTTCAAAGGTAATTGAGCATGAAGTGAAGTGAAGAATGGTTGATACTACCTGGCTTTATATCAAGTCTTTTGAAGTTTCAAATCAGGATAGCGCCCTACCATATAAACTTTCTGCACTCCATTTTTCCTTGCCGTCTCATACATAGTAATGAAGCTGTGAAAAACTTCCACAAGTGACCTTTTTGAGGATTTCCAACACCCTTTTTTCGCTTCCTTTTTCCTCTTTGCTTCCTCATAGCTTCTCATCTTCTACAATGAAGCAAATTATGCATGTTTCATTTTTCCCTCACGTTTAATTATAAATTACAGGTGGCTTGTTTTACTTTTAATGAATTTTTAATTTTCTTGTCGATCTTTTTTAAAATTTAATAATTTGCCACCATTTTTTTCTTCTTTAATATGTAGCTACATCTGTACGGCTTAGTGTAATAAAAAACGAAACAAAAGATAACTTCATTTAATATAAATGTGGAGGAAATTAATTAAAACATTTTTTTTTTTATAATTCAGTCATTGTATAATAATGTCTTATCCTGGCATCCGGGGACGGCAATTACTTAAATAGTCGTCGAAACGTCCCGAATCTCCTTCAATTATCTTAAGTACGTTTAAATGAAAATCGATAGGGCAAGGGCGTTATCTGGACAGCACTTGTAAGAAGAACGTTCGCGTGCCGTCCCAAAGAAACACGAAATCACTCTCAATCAATCAGTCATCTGCACCACGGCCAGCCCTAAAATTCACCTGACCACATTCCGCATCGAGCTTTCGCTCGTCCGTCGAGCACAAGGAACTAACTTCTGGCTCCATTTCAAGTCGCTTAAGAAAGTCCGTCTGAGCAGAAAGTCGGGTTCATTATGAGCTGTAATGCAGGCAGTCCCAGCTCCGACTCTCTCTGTACTGAATATCGCGTTATGGCACACATACTGGCGCATTAACTTATTACAACCATTACTGTAATGGCTGCAATTCCGACTCTTCGTCCGACAATTCGCCACAAAACTAACACATATGACAACAGCGTCATGCTGCAAGTTTTGTCGAGGAAAAAGGGCCAGGAAACGTTGCATTTTACGAGCTCGAAAGTGGGGAAACAGTACAGTCAGCGTTTATTGGATCGCATCAACATATATCAGAATGTATTAAAGCCAAGACTAATGACTCGTACGGGAAATGGAGACAAACACAGGGATATGTGACACAAAAGGGGTTGGCTCTCATTGTGAGAAACAAAGGATTGTTATCACGTACATTACCACTGCGAGGGAATACATATCACCGACCAAGATTTAATTAAGAATGCCGCAAACTGGCTCGAAAGTAAGCGCGCCCATTCAACGTACTCCGCTCTTATATGTTGCAGATCGATTATATGTGAAGAAGGCTTTCACGTCCACTTTAGCCTCCATTATCTAAAATCTCGATCGTCATACTCGTTCGTTCCTGAGGCGCGCGAAAAGGGCTTTCCACAAAACCCGCCGGTGCACTGATAAAAGACTCTAATGTGTTTGTGTTTCACTTCATATTCGCATTAATGACGGCTCGCATTTAATTAATTTCGAATCATTAATCAGAGCGCATTAATAAAGATTACTACATATTATGCTATACTACTCTGTATGCGTATAAAGGTACATTAGTTTAAGTCGCAATGGATTCCAGGTTACATTTGTACCTACTATGGAATTGTGTGTGGCGTGTTCGTTTCAATTATGCAGATTCTTTGTGTGTTTGAATTGATTCTGCATTTAGATTTGCATTTGCTCTAATCGGTCAAATCTAAACTGTGAAACGCAATAAACTGTGCACTAAAATTCCCAACCGATTCCGGTAATTATATTATTCCGTATTTTAGGCGAATCCATAAAATGCCAGAATACTAAATGCCATTTAATAATGGAACGTCGTATTTTTCTGTGTGCTCGCGATGCCAATCGGGAAACGGACGCGAATAAAAATGTTGCCTGCTGGCACTTGTGTAATTATAGTAATCGAAACAATTTGTTTATTACGACGAAAATGTTGAGAAATTCTGCCGCGCGGCCTGATGAAAAGCCAAATTGCCCAAATTACTCTGGGGGTGTTCTCGTCATAATTCACCAACTAATTGCAGGTATGCTGGCGCGATTTTATCGAAAATTGCAATAAATTAGGTCATTCACCATATTTCCATACAGTGTGTGGTATTTTTCTTTGATGACTAATTTTACTTAATAACGTTTTTTTTTGTATTAAAAATTAGATATTATTATGTAGAAAAATCCCTAATTGTTTAATTGTTTTTAAAAGATTGATTTCAATACGATATTAAAGGTAGTGAAATTATATTAATAATAATAATCAAGACTAAAAAGATTTTTTTTAAGTAAATAAAGCTTTGAATTTTTCAAGTATCTGAAGTCATACAAATTCTATGTTAGTTCTCTTTGAATGTAAGCCTCCCAGGAGACCGATGTTTCTGGTTTATTGCCGATGATTACAGCCTACAATAAAATAAATTGTTTGCTAGGACTTAATTATTTCGTTTTCCATTCATTAATAAAAACTAGGAAATTTCAAGCCAAAATCAATTATAAAATAGTCCGAAAAGCTGATGGAAATTACTTTGACAGAATTGTAAATCATTTTAAATTTAAAAGTTTGAAACTTAATTTCTCAAAAGGATAAAGTTTATACTCAACAAAAATATTAATTAACATTCAAACAAAAGCAAGTATTTCATTGTTTTAAACTTTAAAATATTAACTTTTATGAGCGATTATTTTTAAATTGCAACTCATAATTAAATTGATATTATATGCAGTAATAAACGAAATATAGTAAATAATTTCGCAAATATTATCATTGTTAGCCAACTTGCTGGCTATTAATTAGGGCAATTAATGCAGTAATGATTTTAAAATTCTGTTAGTGCTGGTAATTTCCGTTCCATAATTACAAGCGGCAGGGAAAATGTAAAAAAAGTCGGCAGGTACGTGGTTTAGAGAGAAAATGATAATTACATGCTGGCTTTTCCGACGAAAGGTAAAGAATCGCAATTACTGATTGTTTCATTCGTCGCGTGTAACTTTTATATACAGTATTTTGTGTCTTTCATTTGAGTTGGCAGCAGTCAGTGTGTGTCTGTGTCTGTGGTGTGTGTGTGTGTGTGTGTATGTTCAGTGTGCAAAGTTATACGATTCATGAAAGCTCTATTGTTATTACGCAGTCAGCGAATTCAATGAGATTGCGTGAGATTTAAAAATTAATAATTCCGCTCGCCGTCCGTTCGTACTATGGTATTTTCCTTTGATGCCAATTCATACACGATGTCAATTTTCAAACTCGGATCTTCGAAGTGTTATACTTGGCTGATGGCTGTCAGTGACAAATATTAGTGGCAATGTTACGTGCAAATGGTGTTGTTGGCATGCCGGCGCGGAAAAACGAGCGGCAATAAATAAATAACGAGTAAATTGAACAAAGAGATAATTAATTTTCCTTGTCTCGATTTTGAAATGCTAAAAAGTTTTCTTGAAACGACGATGATAAAGCTGACAAGAGTGAACAGAGGAGGAATAAGAAACTGTGCGCACGAAAGGAACAAAAAAAAAACTGAGCGAAATGATGATGAATGGAGATTTCATCATAATTCCCCGGTGTGTAGCGAAACTTTTCTTCTTTCTGTTTGTTTCGCGTCCTCCTTTACTCTTTTCATCGACTATAATTTTCACCCTGAAATAAATATTTATATATATGGTGTTGGAGATGTGCGCCACAAATAGTGCTTCTTTCAGCAATCCCTCGGTTTTTTTGAAAGATTTTTTCGTCAGCTCCAAATATTAAAGCGCAAAATATTAATGAAATCCCTGCCTTTGTATAGAGCTTTAATTATTCCTTTTTTGAACGAGCATAATGTTTCCATTGTGCAATTAACAAGAGAATAAAACTCTAAATAATAATAATAATTATTATAATCAACAATAATACTGATTGTTATTAATAAAACAAATGAAAACGAGTCCGCTGCAATGCGAAATAAAGGGCGCAAAATGCATAACATTGGTTTTCGCATCCGCTTACAAAGCTCTCTGTCATTCAGGGAATGAAAAACAAAATGTATGAATATTTATACAATTGTACATACTACGCACGTTTAATTCTTGCCAACCTGCAAATTTCCGTTGTGCAAATCAAATGATTTAAATGGAAGAGTGAAAAGTTTTAACGTGCCATTGCGGTGTATTCGCCGCAGAATGTTTTCCTTTTTTTGTTTTTTTATTATTTTTTTCACTCGCCTGCGTTGTCGCTTGGTTTTCCACGAAAAGACTTTATTTAGAAAGCGGCGGTACATTTTTCCGTTTCATGCGAAAAGCGCTCGCAATTAATCAAGATGAAGATTATCTGAGGATCCAAAAACGTTTTGTGAGCGCCGTTGTCATATTGGGGAAAACTTACTAGAACTTTGTAATATTCAAAACACAGCGAAGAGATTCTCAAGAGAGAAATTCTTTATTAGTCAGTGAATAAGCAGCACGGAAATTCCCCAACAATTTTGCATTAATATTTCATGATGCACAAAAGGGTTGCAACCCCCCAAATACTTTTTGATTAATGAGAAAGTTTTATTCAATGCGCGCTACACCTTATTTGTTTACTGGGAGTAATAATATTTTCAAAGAAATTCCTTTCATGCTTCAAATGAATACTTTGGGCTTTCATTTTAGAAACTATCTTTTTTGCCTTTTATTTTAAAGTGCATAATTTATTTTGTAATTTTCAAAAAGAGCTTAATATTCAATGGGGCAAAAATTTGGATCCTTAAATATAGAATCTAGCAATTAAATACAAAACTGACCCTTTTTAATTTAAAAAGTAATTAATTTATTTATGAAAATCTATTATTCATCACTTAGCTTATTCACAATTTTTAAATTATTATTAATAATAATAAGTTAACTATGATTATTTCCCAAAAAACCTTTTTTTTTTCATAAAAGGAAGTGAACGGAAACTAAAAAAAGTTAAAGTTAATTTCTAAATAAATTAAAACAGTTATTTATACTTGAAACATCAATTTTATTACTAAATTTTTGAGTTTATAAAATATTTCAAGCATAACCCTTTTGCATTAATTATTTGTCCACAATAATATCTATAACAAATAAGCTTACAAATAAACAAAATTGATTTAAAGGGCACACCATGAAATCAGTTTATCGTACGATAATTTAAATAAAGTAGTTAAATTGCTATATTGTAATTAATTCATCAACAATGTAAACAAACATTGTTGTAGTTACTAATAAATTAAATTACATTGAAGTTTTTGTTGTTACAAATAACATTGCCTTTGAATGCATATATTCACTTCAGGTAATTTTGGAATGTATTGCTTTAAATAAAATCCCAAAAATTCAAAAGTTTTGCCAATAAAATACACGCACGCATAATGAAGAAATTTTGAAGCGCAATCTTAAGCGATATGAAGACATCGCTCGACACTGTAAAGAACTACTATGAATAATTACTGCTTTAATTAATTAAACACTCGGCAAACACGCGAACTTTTCGTTCGGTCGCAAATAAAGAAAACTATCCTCGTAAATTATATCAGCTTCGAATATACTAGACGAAGGTTATATGAAAGTTATAATTACTGGATGGGGTGCATAAATAAAGTTTAGCGTATATAAATAACGCGGCACTTTTTCCAAGTGCGTACTTCTTATTTGTTTTCGTTCAATTAACATCCCCGGCACACGCTACCCACAAGACTCTCCATCTTATGTAATTAACGCTATACAACACTTCAAATAAAGACACCCCGTTCGCTCTCACCCTCTCTATACCTACAGCGTTCACTCCGTGAGTCTCACGCATACAAAAGCCAAGAACCGGTGATTAGCAGACATGGTGAAAGAGGCACGTGACCCGAATGCCGTTCGACTTTTCTACTTTTTCCTCTAGATTAAATATTTATCGATTCGGGGGCCCAATAATTAATATCGATACGTCACGAACACGAAACCGACATAAATCATATTGCGGCAAAAATCGACACGCGCGGCTGTACCGGGGAAAAAGAAGGAGGGCGAAATCGAGCTGCCCTTCCGACAATCTACCTTTTACACTTCCCAATTTTCTTTCCATAAGCAAACAAATATTTGCGCGACTGCGATTAGTGTTCCTAATTAGAAAATTAATCCTCCGAAGACTTGAGTTTATCTTTCTACATTGCTCTCGAATTACTTAATGAATTTTCCCGGCAAAATTAGCGCTCGCGCAAATATTTACAAATGTCTCGGCGAAGAAGAAGACGGACGAATGCAGCAATTCACTCAAACACACACACACACACACACACACACACACACACACACACACACACACACACACATATTTATACACTTACACCCTCGCAAACAATGCGATGTTTTGCGAGGCGTTCGCGCAAAAACGCTACCTCTCACTTAATATAATTAATTACCCGCGAGGGGAGTCCACTCGACAAACAATATCGGAATGCACCTTTAATTGCCGCGCCGGTTTTCGTTTCACTTCAAACAGATTTTTCCATGTCGTGACTGGGATCGTTATCCAAGAAAAATAATTGCCACGACCGATCGCAGCTATTGCGAGCAGCAAGCACTATACGAAACGCGATCGACGTTCGAGTTGTGGAAATTGATTTCGTTTTAAAAGTGCCTTTGTGTATCTATCTCTGTGTGTGTGTAAATACGTTTCGGCCTCGGATGCCTTTAATCATTCGAATTAGCGTTTTTTTTTTGTAATGCATGTGTTCGATTTGCGGGTTCGAAATGCGGAGGCGTCGGGCCCGGCCTTTCGTAAACGGCAAAGTGGGTTTTTTTGTCTTGCCATTGTTATTCGGCTATTGTCTAATGAAATTTTTCATTGCAGGGGCATTTTATTGCAAGGCAAACAGCAACTCAACGAGGCTATACTCAGCTTTCAAAGGGCTATCCATTTTCGACCGTCTCTGGCGCGTAAGTAGAGATCCTCTCTTTCTCTCCCGCTCCGGTTTCACTTTTAGCTCTGTACGTGTGTATATAATTAAAACCATCTCTGGTTGTGTGTATACGACAAGGGGCAATTTAATTGCAATTATCAAGCTTGATTAATTATATTACCGACTACACTTTATTACCACTATTTGTCTTTCGGTAAGGGCGCTCTTTTTATAATTAACGCTGCCCACATGCTTCATAATTTTGCTCAATGGTTTGTTAAATAGGGTATTTCCTTAAATGATGCCAAGAATTTTAATTAACACTTTTGGTTTGTTTTTCTTTTTATACTAGAAAAAATAATTTTGCGTGATTTGTTCCTGGTTTTAAATAAAAATAGCTAAGCAGTCTAAGCCTGAATTTTCCTAAAATTCTCTTGATAATCTACACCAAATCCATCTAAAATCGTAATAATAGTTTTTACGGACATAAATATTTAAATGGAAAATAGATTAGCAAAAAACATTTTGTTAGTTTTTTTTATAACAAATAATCATATATTAAATACCATAAAGTGCAAGAAACTAGAAATCAATGTCCATAAAAAAATTATAGTACTGAAACCGCAATAATAACGGGAAAGATTAAAAACACATTTTATGATTTGTAACAAAGAGACCCACAGAGGAAATATTAAACGTAACTTTGTATTATTGCAGCGAAGCCAAAAAAGTCGGACGAAATGAATTATCGACGTTTTCGGATAACACAGTGTAGTAGAGAAATTGTTACATTACGTCCTCTATACTTGATTTATATCTCAAATAATAAGTATACTATATAAAATATCGGAGCCAAAATGTGCGGGGGCGCACTATAAAAAAACAGTAAAAAAATAAAGCTAAGCCGCTATGAGGTATAAGTAAACGCGGTTAATGCGTAAAAATGGTGGTATTTACGGCGAGGTAATAATTGAATGAAAAGTTATGAAAAAAGTTTATAACAAAGGGGGCTCGGGTAATCTTAATAGGACTTGAATACAAAAGTGAAGAAGAAAACACATAGAGAATTTTATTTTATAGCGGGCTTTTTTCGAATATTGTTTCCGTGGGTTGTGCGGTATAATATTAAATTTACGTGGACGATTAAATTTAAGTACGTCAGGACATGATGATAATATTACGCCGCCCTTCGCTTCCTATTATTATTGGAATTTCACGAGCGTCGGATACGACTAAGCAGAATTCTTTGATTTCATTCATTACGAGAATGCATTCATTGCGAAATCATGTATCGTTTATTTAATTGCTACATAAAAACCGGGTTTATTCACAGTGCATTAAAACATTTCTTTCAAATTCTAATTTTTTATTACGGATAGTTTGCTATAAAATTCCTAAGGCTAATTTTCATTAGACTATTTGTTACTATGTAGTTTTATTTTCAATATTTGTTGTGCAATTTGTCATAATTAGTTCCTTTAGAAGCGGAATAATTAAGTCTTATAAGCGAATATTCCCTATTCATTGTAAGTAGTGTGAAGGCGCCGGGACTACACTATGTGCATTGTAGGTATATGCCGAATCAAACTATTTTAAACATTTCTTTAATCAAATTGAATTATCTAAAAGCATTTTCGCCTATTACTGTACTCAATTTTTATGATTTTTTATAACAATTTGATACTTCTCAGATTAATATATCTAAATTCATTTTCCATAAGGAAACAACGAAAAGTGGTTCTTTCACTTCATCTATTTATTTACCAAGTAATTTAAAAAAATAAAAGTTCTAAGAATTCTAAAAATTATTATTTCAATAACCAATAATTTGGGTTTATTTAACGGAAATTAAAATTTAGTAATGCTAACATTAGCCATTAAATGCAAATACTGGAGACTCTATTTAGTTTAAAAACATTAATTGGAATCGACATTTATTTTCCTGCAAAACTATTTTTTTCAAAATTATTAATATAATAAAATATTCATCTGAATTAATAAAATATTGTAATATACATTTTGCTGTCATCGAGGTCTAAAAACAGAGGACTTAAACAACGGTAATAAATTGCCGACTTAGGGTCAACATTTGCAGCGTATAAATAATTAATTTCACCTTAATTACGAATATTTACTTGAGCTTGCTTATAAATGCATTTATTCAAATTATATGGCCCGAAACATTAAAGCTCCGGGTTTATGCAAAACATTGTTAATTTATACAATGCATATTATTAATGTATCCTAATTACTATTTGCAATGATTTATCCAGTGGCGCAATTCATCAGATTCAATTTATTTGCGCGAATCCTTTGCATTCGCGCCAGCAGTCAGTCCATTCTTCGAAACTCGCCACTCGACTCTCCTTCATCGTTATGCAAATCCGTCGTCTTATCCAATCAACATCAAGATTTTCGAAGCGTAATCGAGATAAGTGTGTGATTTATTTTTCCGATGAAAGCGACGCCGAAATTATTTTTCCATTTTTAATAATTTCGCAAGCGCACTTATAAAGTGTAGTATAGTGAATGCAGCGCTCATTTGTGTCACCCTCATCCAACAGATCCATCCAAAGAAGAAGCGCAAATATTGTGCTTTGGCAAACAATATCGTATGAAAATTATCCGACGAAGTTTGTCTTAAAAAGTCGCCTCTCATCAGCGAACTCGAAACGCTTTCCGCGTTAATTGTTCATGCAAATAAAAGTGCTCCGTTTAATTTACGCACTTGTTTTTGGGAAGGAAAATCGATAGCTTCCACTTGCGTGATAATGTACAATTAAATTTCAACTGTAATTATATTATAACTATGAGTTATGTTTTCATTTCAATGAACTTGAACTACATTTTTCTAAGACCAAAATTAAATATATTTTTAGAAATTGGAAGACTGTTTGTTATAAATACTACTTTTTATTTATTAATGAACGAAGAGAAATGAAAATACTAAGGTAGTAAACTAAAATTTGTTTAATAATTGTAAATAATTTAAAATTATTGAGTTGCGCAACAAAAAATAAATAATAATATCGAAACAAAAATTAAATATTAATTTCGACCTGCAAATTCAATTAGTTGGGAACATATTGCCGCGAGATAAAAGCAGATTTTAATTAACATTTCATATATACGTTCAATATACTTGTAACGAATTTTATGCTACATATTTTGCTGGGCGGACAGGAAAAATTTTAATAATTTATTACCAAGCAATTAAACGTGGTCGGGTGGCATACAATTCATTAAATGAATTTATAGCGTCACCCTTTTGTTTACTCATAAAACACACTCAGAATAATTTAATTGGTATTTTAATTAGAAATCAATTGATGTAACTGTAGTTCAGTTCAACGAATAGAATCATATCCACAATAACAATGAATGCATTTTGCATTGAACTTATAATACGCCCTGTGCATGAAAAAGCTCATTTGCATAGTGCATGCGCAAAAGCCGATTCTCTTCAGTCGGAATTTATTAATATTTTAAATGTATACATTTTAATATACGCTTTAGTTTCATTTTAATCTGAATGCACTATGTGTTTTCATGATTAATTGCAGCTAGTATTTGTATTTGTATTTGTATTTGTATCCGCTCAATTAAAAAAAAGGGGCTATTATTACTGTGCCATCGTGCTTTATATTGTTTTAGCTTTATTTTTTATGGATTTTCACTTTAAACTGTTATGATTATGGAAAAGTGGAACGTTTATTGCTGGCAATTCAAGGGGGTTTTTCCTTGAACGTATTATTATTGCTTTAAAGTATATAATTTTCGCGAAAACAATTTGTATTTCAATTGAATTATTCAATAGCCTTAAATATAAAAACCACTAGATTTTTTATAAACTTTTTAATATAATAATTTATTTAAATGAAAACTAAATAAATTTTAAGGTAAAAAAGTAACCCCTTGAATATTGGTAAGTTATATTTTTTTATTATAATTTTTTAATGTAACAATAGTTTGGTTTTTTTTCTGGTCAGATCTATTCAGTGAATATATAATAATTTAATTCATTGACTTAAAAAATATCATACAGAGTGTAAAGTGTTTCCTGAATTATTAAAATGAAAAATTTCTTTCATCTAGATATGAATTTTGAAACTTCTTTTTTCAAATGGCTTTGAAATTGAGGTGGAAAATAAAATGTTTATAGCAATTTTTTTAAGTATTTTACGTAGAAAACTGTGAAGTTAATTATATTTTTTTAATTTCATTTAAAGACCAAATTGTTTTTGAGATTTTAATTTTAATACCAACCACTTAACGAAATATTGAAATATTTTCATAAATAAATAATAATTCCATATAAATTACATTTATTACAATATCTCTGGGATCACATAATTTATTTAGGATTGGCAAAGAATGATTTCAACAATATAATGCATAATTAAAGAAATCTATAATAGTCAAAGTTTAGATCCTTCATTAAGTAAATGGACAATTCTTTTAAAAACGAAATTAATCGATGATAAACTAATATTATTCTTAGATTGTCAGATTTTTGTGGAATATTAATAAAATATATTCTAAAACATATTCTGAGAATAAATATTTAAATTTAAAATTATATGTTGTTTTTAGCTCCACAAAAAAAAATCTAAAACTACACCAAAAACACCCTTTATAAGATCCAATAGGATAATATTGAATGCGAAATTAGAGGAATTGGGCAGAAATCTTTAGCCACTTAAGCCTTTTTAATACTTTAAATCATCAAGTTTCGAACTTGTTCCGCCAAAAATAACATCGGACAGAGGCAGCCGAGATAGAAATTAAAACAATAAAATAGGCCCGAGGCAAAAGTTTCAAACAAAAACGAAAAACAAATCGTAAAAGCACTCCCGCCATTAAATGGAAATTTTACGAGTGTTAAAGAATTCTGGAGAAATTATTTATATAACGTAATGTGCAGCGAAGAAAAATTGCAGTGCGTGCCTTATTTTTACTTTATTACATTATTATTGTTATTATCATCACTGTTATTTCCGCCTGCAATAAAATTTCCTTGCAGCAGCAATAGCAGCAGCGGCAGCAGTAGCGCTGCATAGAAGGAAAGCTACACAACACGTAATTCCGTATAAATAAAATAGCGACATAAAGCGAGTCGTTGCTGGAGCTTTCGTATTGCATCGAGTTAATTAAGCAAAGAGGTGCATTCTTCTTAAATGCGCATCTAGAAAGTGCGAGGGAGAAAGTGGATGGCGGGGCGCGTTAGCTATACAGGGTATTTTTTTTGCATCCTAGGGCATTTGTTATGGGAAAACCATAAAAGATATCAGTTTGATCTTTTCACCATTACCAGTTTGGGCCAAATTCTAGGTCGCCTAAAATAGTCCCCACTTCCAGTCACTTCCGGTTATACAGGAAGTAAGTGTGAACTTTGTTTTTTTTAATGGGATACCCCAATTTTTATTTAAGATTATGATTAAGAATCAAAATTAAACTAATATTTGCTTGAAAATTTTCTTTCTACCCCTAAGTTTTTTTGCTATTAGGGTTTTTCCA
>JASKGO010006160.1:0-24961 GCA_030556065.1 Holobus sp. GC000080
AAATCGAAAGTTGGGGTCATTTCCGGTTAAACCGGAAGTGGTAAAAATTTGAAATTTATGTCAATGAATCGGAAATATTGTCTTATATAAGTGTACCAATTTTTATAAAAATCGGTCGGTAAATAAAAAAATGAAATAGGTGCGTTTAAATCCGTTGTCACCCTGTATATGAATTCTCATCATAATAATTGTGAAAAAAAAATTTAATCGCTTTAAAAAAAACAATAATTAACAATTTCATTTTTTTTTATATTTTTTTATCATTAAACCAAAGTTTTTATAACCGGAAGTGTACTGTATCCGGAAAATAATTAAACTATTAACTGAATTGTAAAAAAAAAATAATAAAAAAGGTAATACTTTTAATAATTAAATCGAAAAAATTATTTTTATTGAAGAAAATTAATTTGAAAATTAATTACTATTCAAAAAAGAAATGTGGAAATGTGGGAAAAAAATCACTCTGTATAGTAATATCTGTTAGCGTTCTTTATTAGCTTCGTCTTGTTTATAGAGGAGACTTGTTCGTTGATTGATTAATGCCAGATTAATTGTTATTCTCTTTGATGGTGCACAGCCAAATTCCTTTACTTTATTATTATGTGAAAAAACAATCTTTATCGCTTTTTAAATTGCAACTGCACTGTCAATTTCATTTTATTTTAGAATTATTTTTTAAATATTTCTATTTTTATTATTACTTAACAATAAAACCTGTTTTTTTTTATTAAATTTGGTACCTTTAATTGTATAAATTTCAACTAATTTTATAAATTTATTTGCAGTGATTTCATGAAATTGTAGAAAAGTAAAAGTTAATAAGAAATTGTTAAAAATTAAAATAAAATTAACAAATGTTTAAAAACAAATTTCATTTAATCAGAATTTTTTTTAAATAATGTAATAAGATGGCAATCAAAGTAAGCGACACTTATTATCTAAGACCTAAGACAGACGTACTTTTAACTTAACACCAATCTATAGGCGTATAGTTATCTATAAATAAATTACACGTATATTTATAAATAAAAGTACTTCTATTCATGTACAGAGTGATTCGTTTTTAAAAAAAAAATTTTCTACTCTTAAAATATTTGTTCACGGAGTGAATTGAATGAAATGACTTTAAAGTTAATAGAGCTTTCGTTTAAAAACTTTCTTTAAATGTTTTGTTTGTTCCATGCATTTCTTTTATTAAAATAATGCAAAATAACATTGCATAATTAGTTTAATTAAATTAATTAGTTGAATTCTCGACTCTAATGGTAAAATTACAATGTTCATTTTCTAACCAAGAGGAAATTTTAAAAAATAACAAAATTTTTAAATTTAAAATAACATTAAAAATAATCACCCGGTATATGAAATCTTTACTTTTATATTATTTAACATTGTTATCTTTCGATTTATTAGCTTTCTGCCTTTTACTTTCAAATTTTACTATTTTCATCTATTATTTTCAGTAGTATATTTTTAAATTTAATAATTTCGTCATAAAATTATTCCCTCGGACGAAGTGCAATGCTATTTTCAGTTCGATATTTATTTATTCTTACAAAAATATAAAGATTTTCCATTGCAGTCACTCTTTTCGAGCAAGTACACTCAAAGTACAAACAACTGGAAAATAAATGAAATTAATGAAATAAATGAAAAGTGTTTCTGATTGAATGTACTCGTATGTGTTAGATGTAGAGATGCGAATTTAATGTACACTGAATCTATTTTTGCGATTGTCAGTGTAAGAGAACACTTGCAAGCAAGCAGAACAGAAATTTGCATTTCAAAAAGTATTCATTCATTTATTCAGCAACAACAACGACAACGACAACAAGCACAAATAAAAATAATAATAAAAAACAAAATAATAATAATAAGACTTTAAGTAAAGTAGCGACTACTGGTTTTTTTAACGGTGGTTTTCACAAATGACCCTTCGAACTTCGCCACTTCGCCATCGGTTTTGCCGCATCAGTTGGACGCGACCGCTTCACCACTCGACACCTATGAATAAAACACATAAAAACTACTCATTACATTCATGTCATGAAAATTGTTAAACGACAATAACATTTTCATTATTTTGTTTTAATAGAAAAATAAAAAATAAAAAAATTAAATGGAAAAAATAATAATTGATAATTGATATAATACAAGTTGAGTGGTATTTTTAGTGATTTCTTCGAGTTTGCATTTTGGAGTTGATGAAACGTGTTATGAATTACTATGATAAGTGCCGAAGAGAGACCATCGGTTGTGGCTGTGCAAGGGGCCGAACAATGGGAGAAACTGTTGGGTAATAGGTCCGGGGCCGGCGGTGGCAACAAGAACCCTGTGGTTTTGCCCAATGCTCTCTTGGTGCCTCGGATGGAAACCAGAAGACGCAGTTCCAACAATTCCTTCTTCAGTTCCTTTAAGCTGAACGGGACGCCGTCTGCTGGTGGAGGACATGTCTTCAGCAGGTATCCGGGATTTATTTTAGATTTACTTTGATTTTAAAACTTTTTTTTTTATTTATTAAACTTTCTATGTTTTTATCGCAGTTTTTTTTTTAGTTTTTCATTTTAGTAAATTTTAAAATTTTAGTAATAATGTTTCTATTTTTACTTTTTTTTTAGTCTTTGTTATATAAATATAATAATTTTAATTTAATCTAATTAAAGCAGGAAAATTTCATTTAAATCTAAGTTAAAAGTTTTCAATTTCAATTAATAATATTTGATCTATTTAAAAAATAAAAACCAATTTAGTTTCTATTCAATTGATAAATTTTGTTAGATTAGTTTTTAAAGTGAAGATTAAGAAAGGTAAAATTTTAAATTATTTTAAAATATTTTTATTAATCTATGTTATTAAAAAATTGAAATTAACCTTTTAAATTTACTCGTATATTGAAGCCTTGAAAATATTTTACAATAAAAAAAACACAATAGACTTTGAAAAATGACATTTTTGCTAAAATAAAAAAAGAGGCAACTTAAAGGAAAACAAACAATGGAAGAATAACAATTATTGTTTAAATATTGTTTTCGTAAATCAGTGTTTATTATTATAAAAGAGCAACAAATCAAGGAGGAATAAAAAGGAAGTGTAGAGAAAAATAAGCTTGTGGGCATAATTTGCAAGCTTTTAGGAATCGCGCGCGCCTCTCATCACTAATTATATTTTTAGATGAAAAATTCTTCCAAAAAATTAAAAGTATCTTAAACTAGTCCAAGGGCAAATATCATAAAAATAAAACAGACGTTTTATTATTGTCAAAAGTCGCGCTTCCCATTACCATCATTTAATCTTTTCACTATATACCGGGTAATAAATAAGCCAAGCAAGTAATTCTAATTTAATAAATTGTCAAGTGATTTTAATCAATTTTCTACTGCAGAAAGTGATATTTTATTGATAGTGAACGATAAAACAATTTAAAGAACAATAAAAGATTATTAATTAATCATTAATAATTAATTTTTAATTAATAAATTAATAATAAAAGTTGTGTTTTATTAAAATTGTTACTTAATAATACTTTAAATTATGTTCTAATTAATATTATTGTTTCTAACATTACAAATTAACTAAATTACATAATTTTCTTAAACGAAACATTTAATTTTAATATTTTCAAACAATCCTTGACTAGAATCGTTTTTCATAACTTTTCTACAGAAAAAAAATGGAAAAAAGGCAAATTTATTGAAATTGGTGGAAATGAAAATTTAAAATTTAATGAATATTTAAAAACCATATAGTAATGATAAGGAATAGGTAGGTAAGGTGAACGAAGTGAACGACGAAAAAAAAAACTATAATTGCGTGCGTCGTTTTAAAATAACTTTATTATCAATGTCTTGCAAAAATGCAAAAGCAGCAACTAAACCTAAACTGGCAACAACACACAAAAATTGTTTCATAACACGTAATAGCAAAACGAAAACCAAAATAGTAAACTGAAATATAACGAAAAAGTAAATAAAACAAAGCTCATTAGGTCGGTGAAATTTCCTATGGCTGATTGCTTAGTCGGTGTCAAAATGTCGTTTAAAAGGACTGCGAAAATTGCCATGGCTCTACAGAATTTGTACGTACCACTTAATAATACTTGTAGCTTTCCTTTTAAATTTAGTTAGTCATTTTCCAAATTTCCAAAATTTCCAAATAGTTTCGTTTAAGATGCTTTTTTTTTATCTATTAGTTAATTCATCAAAAGAGGTGAAAAACAAGAAAAACTTTCTGTAATTTCAAAGAACAATCTAACGATGAATTAAAAACAGTTTTTCACAGACGAAATAAAAATTTTCTCCTTTTTTTCCGGTATTGTTAATTATTAACTAAGAATTGATAGTAATTAATTTGGTTTTGAAATTTTAAAATTTTTAATTTCAAAATATAAATGACGAATGAAACAAATTTCTACTTCATTTTCTTTTTTCCCTGTTAGAAATGTCCAACGTAAAAAAAAAAAAATAACGCTGTATATTTCATATACAGTAGAAATATTTTTCTGATAAATAAAAACTGCAAAAAAAAGAAAATTTAATATTTTTTTAAAAACAGCAAATTGCTTAATTAATTCCTGTGGGAAACTAGACAAAATCCAAGGTTCAGGAAAAATATTATTTCCATTAATTTTACTTACTTTTAAATAATTTTAAAAAGCAATAAATTCAATTATATTTAAAGCTTCACAATGAATTATTTAAAAAACTTTCATTATATTTATTTATCATTATTATCAGAAAATTTTAAATTAAAAAAAAAAACTCCAAATAAAAGATTAACAAACAATGACAA
This sequence comes from Holobus sp. GC000080, assembly GCA_030556065.1. NCBI lineage: Eukaryota > Metazoa > Arthropoda > Insecta > Coleoptera > Staphylinidae > Holobus > Holobus sp. GC000080. Next base: position 4,789 of record JASKGO010006160.1, read on the forward strand.
AGAATAAAAATAAGTAGCTAAGCCACCAAGTGTCACTAAAACTAACACTAAAACAAGAAAGAAAAAAAAAACAGTAAAAATTTGATAGGAATGGGATTAGCTCTGTATTTTTACACTGTCTGGGCCCTGCTCTGCGTACGACGAGTATGCTGCTGTATGCTTAGCTGGTGGACCCAGAGGTACTATAGCGAAAATGAAAAAAGAAAGAAGCGAAAACACTTTTGGCTCGCCAATCCTCAATAAAACCGCTTAGTGTTATTTTAAATCGCGTAACAACCTGCGTGTTCTAATTATTCATCCATCATATTACAACAATTTAACTACTCCGCAAATTGCTAAAATTTCGCACACTCCATTTCCACTTAATTACCTACTTACTTTTCCACTTTGTGCATCGTAGAATTCTGTTACAAAAATAATACAAAAGCCAAATGTAGTGTTATAAATTGAATTTGTTCAATTGTTCTGAGAAATTGAAATTAAAATAATTAAAAACTTGTAGTGGTGTAGAGTTGAAAAGTGTAAATGTTTATGGAAATGTCCTATTCGGGATTGAAAAGGTGCTTATCGCAAGTTTCCAATTTGGTTGTCAAAGCTTCCACTTCAACAGAACAAGCTTGGCTAGATGAGTGGCACAGGTTTTTCTTTATTTTTTTGTTTTTGTTTTTGCTTCTTTTATTTTAATTTTTTTAATATATTTTTTTTAATTTATTTTTGTGATTTTCGGTTTATTTACAAAAAATTATTCAAGACACTGAATTTCTGCAAATTAACTGAATTTTGGAAGTTATTAAAAAGTATTCTTTAAATGATAATTTTCTGTAGGAAAAACTAACTTCTTCGTGGGTTCGATGGGGAAAATTAATGCATCCTTTTCACTTAATAAAAATATAAGATAAATGAATTAAATAATACAAAGCAAATATTCAAATAGAATAAAATGTCATGTGATTTACAAGGAAACGATGAAAATTAAAAATAAGTCTTCCTTATTTGAAATTAAAACCTTTTTTCTGAGCTTAATTTAAAGCTATTTTAATGCATGCGGAATTAATGGTGGAAAGACTTTTTGGCAAAACAAAAAAAACATCTTTGAAAAATTTCGCTTTGAAATTGGCATAAAATTCTGATTTTTTTCAGAATAAAATAATGCAGTTTTTGAGATATTTTTTTTAATAAAAGTTTTATCACAATCCTTTACTTTTTATAAGATATTAGTTTTAATTAGTATTTTCTTGAAAATTATATATTTTTTATTTTTAAACTGCAAACAAAAGAAATATTCAAAAGTGCGCTTTTTTTATAGGTTATTGCTAGGTTAGATAGGGTTGAAACTTTACTTTCTATCTAACCCTTGCATTTTCTATGTATACCAAATGTTTAATTTGGGAGAAGATCTAGGAGTATATTTTTGTTTATATTTTCTTTTTTAGATATAGACAGAGCAGATTTAATGCAAGAAGAATTCGCAAAAGAGTCGTTTTCAAACATGGCGACTGTAATGTTGTACAGGGCAATGTTGCGAAACGAAGAAGGAAATATCTACTGGACATATTCACCACTCTGGTGGACGCCCAATGGCGATGGACCCTTTTGGTATTCAGTATGAACTTTTTCTTATCGTGGCTTGGATTCGCCATTATTTGGTGGTTAATTTGCTATGCACACGGAGACCTGGCGCCTGAAAATATAGTAAATATTCATTTTTCATTAAATTTTACTTATTTATAACAATATTCAGTTGTTAATTATTTTCAATTAAGATTACTTTAGTTTCTCTGTCCAAATTTACTGTAGAAAATTTTAGAAAAAAAACTTTTTCAAAAAGTTTTATAAACTTTTTTTCCAATTGATTGAATAAATTTTTCGCTCAAATTAATTTTGAATAATTGATAAACAAATTCCATACATATCAAATATCAAATATTAAATTAAGATAAAAATCTTTTGCTTTTTAGAACAATTCATCGTGGATTCCCTGCGTAACCGGCATTCAAACTTTTACATCAGTGTTCCTATTCAGTGTGGAAACTCAGCACACCATCGGCTACGGAGGCAGATTGCCGACCGAAGAGTGTCCAGAAGCAGTGTTCGTGATGTGCATCCAAAGCATTACCGGCGTAATGATCCAAGCCTTCATGGTAGGCATAGTGTTTGCCAAATTGTCCAGACCGAAAAAACGGACCCAAACTCTTCTGTTCAGCCGGAACGCCGTTATTTGCCACCGGGATGGCGATCTGTGCCTTATGTTTAGAGTTGGCGATATGCGAAAAAGTCATATCATTGAAGCCCACGTCCGGGCCCAATTGATCAAACACAAAGTGACCAAAGAAGGGGAAACTTTGCCGTTTTATCAAACGGAACTTAAAGTAAGTTGAATTCGGTTTTTGTACTTTTGATTGTTCGAAAAATCATTTTTGAATTTTTAATGTCCGATTACAGCAGCTTATGAGGTGAATTTTGTAATTAGCTTTCGAATTTCCAGGTGGGTGGAGATGGCGAAGAAGATAAAATATTTTTCATTTGGCCCACGACAATAGTCCATAAAATTGATAAGACTTCCCCTTTGTATCGGATGTCTGCCACCGATCTTCTCAGGGAGCGTTTCGAAATTGTCGTTATCTTAGGTAACTATCTATAAAGCTTTTTTTAAATTACCCCCAAAAAAATTCTTCTTATGTTGCATTTGGTTGCGAATTTTGACTAATAAATTATAAAGAAAAAATTAAAATTTAAAAGAAAAAATCAAAATTGAGAGCTATTTCTTATAAAATCTGAATTCGGAAACAATACAAAGTTGAAATTATTATAAGAAATTAATATTAGATTCTAAATTCAAGCAAATTCTTCGTTTTTGTCAATGTTTTTTTAACTTTATATTACTTCCGGTTAAGCCGGAAGAGAAGATAATGTTTTGATTTTCGTATAAAATGATTGTAGAAGGTGTGATAGAATCAACAGGAATGACGACGCAAGCGAGATCGAGTTATTTACCATCCGAAATTTTGTGGGGTCATCGATTCCAACCGTTGGTCTCTTTCAAGTCTCATACAGGAGAGTACGAAGTGGATTATGCACTGTTTAATAATACAATAGAAGTGGATACGCCATTATCAAGTGCCAAACAATTAGACGATATTGGAGCTGCAGGTAAATGCCTTCAATATTACTTTTTTTTTTAATTTAAACTTTTTTGTCAATTAATTCTACAAAATTTATTTTTTATTTGAATTGTTCATAGAGAGTTAAATTAGGTTATCTTAGGTTGGATTGATATTGCTGAGGTTAAGGATGATTAACTTGGTAGCTCTTGTTAATTAATAATTAAATACTGCTTTAATTGCGATAGATATAATCTTCTAAAATTTTGAAAATTAAAGTTTACGTTGCAAATCTATTGCAGATGAAGAAACACATCCTATTCTTGTTCCTGAAATCAAAATTTTCATCGATGATACGTAGCAAGTGACAAGTGTGTTTTTTTTTATTACTATAAATTAAAATATTTTTAATTTTGCATTAATTCTTTATTATTATTTGCGCAAAATTTAAAAACCCAAACGCAGGATACTAAATGCTTTATATTTTTTCCTTAAGCTGAAAATACTTTTTATTTTAACATGCAGGGTGGGACCTTAAGACCTACAAATTTTTGGTGCCCTATAATGATCACCCTGTATAGTTTTTGAGTTGTTTAAAACTATTTGAATTATTTCTAAGTAATTTCCTGTAGTTTATTCAACTCAAAAATAAATTTACATTTTTTTCGAGACTTAAATTATTTTGGAATTTTTACAGAACAAAAATTAATTGGAGAAATGCCCTCGCCTTCGAGCGACAATACTATTAGCACTCCTGACAGTTCCTTATCCGTCGAAGACGACAATCCTCTGGAAATTGTGATTCCCGATTCGAGCAGAAGTGCCAAATAATTAAGAAAACACACTACACCCAAAGAAACAGAAAACAAAATGCAAATGTACCTTAAGAGTGGCTGTGTCATCTCATTTCTTTATTCTATTTCTATACTTAGTAATTATTATTTATTATTCGTAGGATAAGTTAGAATTAAATTTATAGGTCCTAAAAAAGGTCAAAAAAAACATTTCATTTGTTTTACTATTAGGTAATCACTTTCAAAGAAAAAATTTGAAAACTTTCTACCTCTAAAGTTGTTACTAATAAAATTTGTATTAAATTGCTTTTATTATTATTTATTTTAAAGTTCATAATAATTAAATTCACAATGGTAAGTTTTTTGAAAAATTTAAGACAAAAAAAAAATAAGAAAAAAAAACTTGTGTAACAAGGTGGCAACATAATTTTTATGTTTCGCCACTGCATTAGCCATTAATTGCAAATTGCAATTAAAAAGGAACAATTGTTTAATTTGCAACCAGTGCCGGGCCGTGTAAACATACCTTTAGCACCAAGCCGACCATTGCCGACCCTGCCCGATCGCAGAGTTGTCAAAAACAAAACAATTGACAGCGGTTGACGGCAGCCATGTTGAATACCTTCCAATACCAGTGTAGTGTCATCGTCATTATGTAGAACGAAATAATAAAATGTTCTGATTAGTTTTTTATATTATATAAATAAACACACTGTTTTGAATGTGGGACAAAGCAAATTAACCGTTTTTTCCTAATATATATAAAATAATAACAATAATAAATTGTACGCATTGATCGAAAACCAAGTGCCCGAACGATTGTAACTTTTTATTTTCTCGCAGTTTTTTGTGCGTAAGTATAACCATCCTGTGTGCTGTGTCTCCTCGATTACTTGCACTTTTCAGTCTCTCTTTTAACAATAAAAAAATATAAGTCAATTCTTAATAAACACCTTTCGTATCATATGATCTGTTTACTGACAATTCAACACTCATCTTATCAGTGATTTTTGTTTTTTGTATGGTTATTGTTTAACTGCATTGCTAAAAACAGCTTCTAATAGCTAAAAGAAATATAATTGCAGAATATAGCAGCTGTAGAAATTTCCGCAAAATTTGTTTTAATACAGATATAAAAAATACAGACGGTCAATGTAAGTAAATTTCATTTGCATTTTCACCTTGCTACTATTTGATCTTTTTGTGTGCCTTTTAGATGAAACGAACAGGAGATATGCAAGTGAATGTGGCAGGGCTTAGAAGAAACATAAAAAATGTTGCTCATAATTATTCGCTTGCACAGCGCAAAGTGCGTGAGGCCACTTCAAATGATCCATGGGGCCCCAGCAGCACCATCATGGCAGAGGTCTCCGATCTCACGTACAATGTGGTCGCCTTCACGGAAATCATGCAGATGATTTGGAAAAGGCTCAATGATCACGGCAAGAATTGGCGTCACGTCTATAAGGCCTTGATGCTTTTAGAGTATTTGATTAAGACTGGCAATGAGAAAGTCAGTCAGCAGTGCAAGGAGAATATTTTCGCCATTCAGACCTTGAAGGATTTCCAGTACATGGAGGAAGGCAAGTCTCATTGATTTTTACTTTTTTAACTTTAAGCTTATTAGTGAAATCTTATTGGACTTTTTCACTGCTGAATTTCTAGCATTAAATTGAGTGAAATGTATTATTTAGGAATTCTTATATTATCTTCAAAAGTATCTACCGTGTATTCCTTTTTTGACTTTGTTTTCATTGAAGTTAGGCTGTTTGTTATACTTTTAGTAAGTGATAGCAAAAAAAAGGACATGTTTAGCAAATTGCAAATGTTTTTAGGCAAAGATCAAGGACAAAATGTAAGAGAGAAGGCGAAACAATTAGTGAATCTGCTGAAGGACGACGAACGACTGAAGAACGAAAGGGCCAGAGCCATAAAGGCGAAAGAACGGTTTGCTCAAAGTGCCTGCGCGTTCGGCAGCGATGGCGGGCTCGACACGCCAACGAGTCCCAAGTATCCCAACTACAGGTCCGAGTGGAATACGAGCAGGGATTCCGCTGAATTGCCGCGCGATTTAGAAGTGGCTAGACCGCAGACGGCGGGCGAGGAAGAGCTCCAACTGCAGTTGGCGCTGGCGATGTCGCGCGAGGAGGCCGAACAAGAGGAACAGAAGCGTCGATCGGACGATGTGCGATTGCAGTTGGCGCTGAGTCAGAGCCAGCAGGATTTCAAGACTAATCAACAGCAACCGGACGGCAAGTCGTCAAATGTGCTTGATTTACTCGATGTTAATTTGGATGGCGAAGCGGCAACGAAAGATCCTTGGGGAATGCCTCAAAGTTCGAAACCACAGGTAAATTTTCTCTTCACCTGCACTCCGAAATTGTTAAATTAGACCTACGTAGTTTGTCGTGTTTCGAGTTAATTGTTTTTTTGTTTTTAAATGCAGAATACCTCAAGTCCTTGGCATGGAAACGGTGTGGGAAGCGGCGGTGTCGCAGATCCTTGGGCGCCGTCGTCTCCGGCGTTGCCGCCTCCCGGTGCTGCCAGTAACGCCGGTGCGATGGCTTCTAAACCGGCAGCAACAGCTGATCCTTGGAGCCCTAAGGCTATAACGACGCCACTGGTCGAGACGGCCATCCGGAACGATCCGTGGTCGCCGGTCAGTCACAGCTCGTCCAGCGAATTGGACGAGTTCGATGCCATAACCAATAGGAATCGCTCGTCGCCTATGATGAACACTAATGGCACTAATAATGGTTCTTCGGCGCAAAACAATGTTACTAGTAACAACAATTCTGGTAAGTTACGCAAGTAATGCTTATTTTTGCTTTATTTTTTATTCTTTTGTTTGTTTTTTAGATCCGTTCGAATTGAATCTATTGGGCGATGCACTGGCAAACAACAGCGGCGGTCCGAGCCCGTCGACGGGCGCCACCAAAAAGACGCCGCAATCGTTTCTGGGCGAGAACTCGGCGCTCGTGAACCTCGACAATCTGGTGACGAGCAAACCGGCCCCAGCTGCCGCCGCCGGCAATCATCAGCAGCAACTGATGGCGAATCCATTTTCGGACGTCGTCCAGCAGCCCACCAATCGACCAATCTTCAATGCGCAACCACCGAAGCCCTCCATGAACCAGATCAAACAGGCAGCGCCGTTCATGGCGAATGCGACCGGCGGCCCCTACGCTTACGGTTTCAATCAGAATCAACAGCAGCCGCCGATGGCACCGGTCGCGCCCCCCAATGGTACCGGATCGGCGGCTGTCGTCGATCCGTGGACGCCGGTGCCGTCGACCGGAACCGGGAGCGGTGCAACTGCCCAATTAGGCGCGCCGTGGATGAAACCAGGTGAACACCATCAGGCTAATCCTTTTCTTTCTTAACGTTTCTTTTCTCTTTTAAACACATACGTCACTTATTTTTATTTTTCTCTTTTGTTTTTGTTTTTATTTCTCTTATCGATTATTTCGCCGTTTTTATGGCTTTTATTTAATTTTTTTATATATATATTACCAATACATAGATACATTTTAAGATTTACGCGCGGTAAGTGTACAGGTGATTGATTATTTTTCTGTTGTATTATATAATTTTGATTTTTGGTTAGAGGTGAGACTATAGTTGGCAAGCACAGAATTTTAAATATTTTTTTGTCTAAAGTGTGGTAACTTAAACAATAATTTGTTTTTAAACAAACAAAAAATGTTTTTAGATTTCAAAACGAGAAAAAAAATTGTTCCTTTTTAATATACAGTGAGTTCTTTTTAGAATTAAACACATTTTGCTTTTAAAGTTGTCAAAGCTTGATTTTACTAATGAAAACTCCAGTTATCTATACAGATGCATAAACAAAATTCTTTTTAAAAATTTAATTGTGTTTTGTGCTTGTGTTAACTAAGTTTCTGTTTGGAAAAACTTTTAATTGATTTTGTTTTTAGTTGATTGCTTTTTTTTCTGTTTTTGATTTTGCCAAAAACTAAAAATCTAGTGGTTGGCTCTTTTGAAACCATTTTGAAGCTTAATAACATTTAACTGACCGTTTTTTTGGATCAATGTGTGTTGCAGGGTACACGTTTTAAAACAAAACAACTAACTGCTACTACTAACACCTAATATTCGCTAATTCGCCGCCAGTAAATTTAATATTTTTCAGCTAAAGAAAGAAAACAAAAACAAAAACAAATAATAACAATTAGCAAATTTAATTAAGATGAAACACCAAGAAATGCATTTTAAATTTTTGTTCTTCGGAAAAGTTTGCTGTCGCTTTACAATTTGCATGTAAAAAGAAAATCTTTAAATGCCGATTTAAAGAATTCGATGTTTTAGTTGTCCCTAGAGTAATTTCTCCTTCTAATTATTGTACATTATGAATTTTTTCTTGATGTTTTCAACGTTTTGCCTGAAAAAAAAAATGAGGAATTTTGAGTTGCACAACAGATCTATTAAGTAACCTCACTTAACCCAATTCTTTAAAGATTTTCTTTTAATTTGTTGTTTGCTTTTCTAGTTGGTGTCTTAGCAATGACAAAAAAAAATAATGAAAATATAAGAAATTCAAATATTTCCTTTTTGCTCCCAATTGCCAATCTACAGCGATTTTCGAAAATTAAATTAAATTTGGTTACATCGAAAACGTAACGTCAATACAATTGTCAAGAAATTTAACATCTTTGGAAGAATAAAATATTAATCTCAAGCAAAAACGTAATAAATTTAAAAACATGAAATTTGATAAATCCAACATAATATTTATTAAAAAAAAAAACACACAAAAAACAGTCCATGAATGCAGACTGACTTAGAGAGTAATTTTAAAGTATTTACGATTTATGATATAAAATTAAAATTAAAAAAAAAGAAAAGTGAATAGTAGTAAATAATGAAAACAGAAATGAAAAATTACAAATAATTGATGATGGAAAAAGCAAATGTTTACCTATTAAACGATTACTAATTACTATTATTATTATTATTAAAATATTATAAATTAAGATTAATAAATGATTAAAGTATTCGATAAAAAGAAAGTAAAAAAGTAAGGAATAAACGAAGAATCGATGTTTTTGTATAATGTGCGCATATCGGAGTCTTAAAAAAACCGTAGAGAATTCCATTAATGGGGCGGAAAAATAAAGTTTTTGGTTACGATTTGGGTTTGCTATTCAATTTTAGTTTTTCTTAATTAATTATCGCGACATATTTTTAAATTTTTAATCGTCCAATATTTTTTATAAACTTCTAAACAATGAGCAATACCACATATTTTTTTAAGTATCCTAAAAAAGTTATTAAAACAATTGAATTTTAAATATTATAGATAACTAATCAGAGACTTTATTTTTCCACTTTTAAAAGATATTTTCTGCGTATTAAATATTAATGAAAAAACTAATTATATTTTACCGAATTGAGGCAATTAATCGCAAATAGAAATTTCTAAAATTCCGTATGTTGTATCAGTTTTATAACGTTTTAATTAATTGGTGATTATTATTATTAATTTGTCAATTTATATTATAATAAATAAAATTAAAAATGATTATATATTATTGTACATAGTATTATATTCAGATTTATATGTGTATTATAGATTTATATAAATATTATTATCATTATTTTATACGTTATACTATACGTTGCGCTTTTGTGAGGGTTAAGGAACTATTACACGATTTCACTTTAATTAATTAATTAATTAATTAATTAATTAATAATATATTATTACAAAAACAAATGTTGTTCTTTTTTGGTTTTATTATTACTTTTGTGATTGCTCTATAGAAAATAATGGCTGTCGACATCAATGAAGGGACTTTCGTAATTTTCAAATTTAAAAAATAAAAGAAAACGGTTTGAGAAATGACCACCCTGTATATTATGGGCTGGTGTTTTTTTGCCAGAACCGCAGCGTGTGTCGCTACCTTTATGTGTTTCTAACCTTAAAAACATTACCGGAATTTGTTTATTTTCTGAGCCAAGTTAAAGCTATTAACAATTTAAGACAAAAGGAAGAAATAAATAGTTTTAAACTCTACAACTAATCAAAATGAAACTGGTAAAGTATACAAATCTATTTTACTTTCCAAAAGTAATTTTTTCAATTGCCTTTATTTTATAGTACTGTCTCAGTAATGATCCGAACAAACCATGCCATGTACTTACTTTCAACGAAATAACAATGATGTTGGATTGTGGCTTATCAATGCAATCTGTTCTTAATTTCCTGCCACTGTCCTTTGTTGCTTCCAATCGACTGCTGAATTTACCCACATGGATGCCACAGGATTTCAGTGAACCCGAATTGGATGGGGTTTGTATTTTAAAATATTACTGAATATTACAATGCATAGTTGTTGAAACATTTATAAATGAAAATGTTAATTTTTGCAGGAGTTAAAGGAAAACTGCGAGCGGATTTTTGTGGATTCGCCACCGGAATTTTGCCCTCCGCTTGATAAACTCATTGATTTCTCCCAAATCGATGTGGTCCTGATTTCAAATTACTTGAGCATGATGGCTCTGCCTTTTATCACTGAAGGCACCGGTTTCCAAGGAAGGGTTTACGCCACTGAACCCACATTACAAATTGGCAGGTTAGGCATTTACTTTTTTTATTTTTTATTTTACTTTTTAATTTTAAAATGCCAACTAAGTGTTGGAAAAATAAGATAAGAAAGGTTCAAAATTAAGGAAATTTGTAGATTATTACTTGAGGAATTGGTAATTTACATTGAGCAATGTCCCAAGGCTGGATTTGCAAGCCAGTGGAAGAATTTTGTGCATCAATTGCCATATCCTTTGAGCGAGTCCTTTAAGCCCAAGTCCTGGAAACACATTTACAATATGGCCAGTCTTAATGCTTCACTTTCAAGAGTCCAAATGGTCGGATACAATGAAAAAATTGTTAGTATTTTATTCTACTTGTTTTTATTTTTAATTTCTCTATGAAAGAATCTTTTCTATATGAAAATTCTTCTCATTTTAGGATGTTTATGGAGCACTGCAAGTGGTAGCAACAAGTTCAGGCTATAGATTAGGATCCAGTAATTGGATAATAACCACTGATTACGAGAAAATTGTTTATCTAAGCGGCTCCAGTACTTTAACAACTCATCCGAGATCAATGGACCACAACAGTCTCAAGAATGCCGATGTCCTTATTATGACTGATCTCACGCAAACACCGATTAGTGATCCTGACAGGATGCTGGGTGTTTTAATTATTGTTGTTGGTGAGCAATTATAATTAATATTTTTTTGCTTTTCAAAACTGTTTTATATTTTTAATTGTTTGCAATTAAAAAAATTATTAAAAAAATAATGATTTCCAGGTATGACTCTAAGGGGCGGTGGAAATGTCCTTATTCCCTGTTATCCTACTGGAGTAATCTACGATCTCTTCGAATGTTTATCCGTGAAAATGTCCCAATTAGGTGTGGCCAATTGTCCCATGTTCTTCATCAGTCCCGTGGCCGATATGTCTCTAGCTTATTCGAACATCCTAGCCGAATGGCTTTCCACAGTTAAAAGGAACAAAGTGTATGTTCCTGACGAACCTTTTCCTCACGCGCAATTGGTGAAGACTTCAAAATTGAAACACTTCAAACACCTTTATTCCGAAGGATTCTCCACCGATTTCCAAGAGGTAAAAATTCTAAATTAATTAATTAATTAACAAAGTATTGTTCGATTAAAATTTTAACGCACGGTATATTTAAAAAAAAAACGATATTTTTGTGGTTTTCGGTAGCCTTGCGTGGTGTTTTGCGGCCATCCGAGTCTACGGTTCGGAGATGCCGTTCAATTTGTGGAAATGTGGGGCCAAAATCCGCGCAATTGTATTGTCTTCACCGAACCGGACTTCGATTACATTGATGCACTGGCTCCCTATCAGCCGCTGCAAATGAAAGTGGTTCACTGCGCCATAGACACTGCATTGAATTTCACGCAAGCCAATAAATTGATTAAGGAATTAAAACCGACCACGTTGGTCGTGCCGGAATGTTATACTCAGCCGCCGGCCAGTGCACCCAAATTGACCGAATTGGTTATTGAAAGCAGTCCTGACCGGACACTGATTCCTTATAAGTGGGGAGAGGTATGTTTTTATTATTTATTCATTTTTTGTGCAAGGTACCAATATGTTTTGTTTTGTTTTTTTTTTTTTTTTTGAATTTCAGGTGGTAAATTTGCCGTTGAAACGAAAGCAAAGCAAAGTTTTTATTGAAAACGGAATTGCACAACAAATTGTACCCGTTGAAGTGAAACCCGGTGTTTGTTTGTCGAGCATTAGTGGTAAATTCAAGGTGACGAACAATGTGCACAATATTGAGGATTTGAAAACTGACGAAGAAGCAAATAAGCTGCAGAATTACGCACAGTACGAATGGGGATGCGTTAATGTTAGTGAGTTCTTGCAGAAACTGAGCAAAGAAGGTATAACCGATGCCAAAGTTGATCGAAGTGGCAATGAATACGTTATACATTTGGTAAGTATTTTTTTTTCCTTTCTCGTTTCTTAGTTTTAACTAAAAAAAAACTATTTTTCTGTAATTTCAGCAAGCGCAGGATGTGTTAATTCAAATTGACGATAACTCCACACATATTTTGTGCAACAACGATCAAAAACTGCGGAGTAAATTGAGACAGATTTTGATGCAGTGTCTGAAAAAGTTTTAATTATTTCTTTTTGTTGCTTACTTTTTATTTATTTTCTTAATAAAAAATAAATAACTAAAACTGTATTGTTTTACTCTATTTTATTAAATTTTATGATAAAGTGTGTCTTTTAATTAAATTAAATTTTTCACAATTAATTTAAAGTGGTTTCAGCAATTATTAATTTAAAAATAATTCAAAATTGGTTTTTGTTTAGCAAAACTTTTTTAATTATTTAATTCTCTATATATTTTCCTCAACTATTATTTAATTAATCATTTCTTTAATTAATAAATAACCCTTTAAAAAAATTTCAAGTCATTTAATCAACAAAAACGACGGTTATTTAATAAAATTAAAATTAAACTGCTACATGTGGCGCCATCTTACCAAACTGGTAACATTCTCATTGTGGTTTCCTTTTCACCCCTATGGTCACTCCTTGGGGTTATTGGGTGGGGGTACAATTATCCCATTAGCACTTAGCACGTGCCACTGGGGGGGGGGGGGTCAAAAGATCACTTGTCACGGCAATTAGTAACCGATTAGGCAAGGTCGTTCGGTAACCCTTTAGTTAGCGCCACTGGCGCCACTTAACGTCATTTAAATATACAGGATGTTGCAAAAGTTTGTTTGAAAACTGGGTCGCAATAATGGCTGCACCGATTTTCATCGAATTTTCACGATTTGCACGCGCGCGCCTAACCTTACTTTATTGCACCCACTGTCATTATTTATATGACATTTTTTAACCGCTAGGGGTCGTGGAATTGTTTATACTTGTTAATGGTCTCCCCTGTATAAAGGGATCTAAACAAATGCTGCAAATTGCTAAAATTGACCGATTTTCACGCGGAAAAAGCCCACATATAATGAAATTTTACGAGGAATTCAATTTTTTAATTGTAATCTTAAATTATTTTTTTTTTATTGAAGTTTTTTAGGATCTTTAAGTTTTTTTGCTTAATGAGATGAATATTAAAATATTAAATAATTAACTTACTCTTTATTAATTAAAATACAAATACAAAATGATATAAATAAGCAACAAACTTAGTAAATTGTTAATTATTAAGTGATGTCGTTATACAGAGCGTTTTTATCGGCCATTTTTCCATGGACTCGAACTCTATATTAATAATTTAAAAAAAAAAATGAAAAAAATAAATTAAAAATTTATTAAAAAAGAAATAAATAAATAAAGAAAATTTTACCTGTATACACAAGTATATTTGGGATTTCCATGATTCGAATGAAAAACAATTTTCACTTTATCAGTGGGCATATGAAGATAAGAACTAATAGGAAACGTTTGCAGTGACGATCCGCATTTCTTGTAGATAAATTTCCCTAAGCAATGTTCCTTTTTGTCCTCATCATCATATTGCAACGCCTGCAAAAAGAAAAAAGAAAGCCTTTAAAGTCATTACTTTCAATTATTTGAAATTATAAACATAAACTAAACAAATCTAACTATCTAAATAAAATACAAAATTTAATTAAAGTAATCCTGAAACAAAAATTAAAATAATAAAAGATAAAATAAATAAAGATTTGTATAAAATGTAAATTTATCAATTACGTAAACGCTAAATTCCTTTGGCGCCGAAGAGATTTCCTGAGTGGGCGAAATCGCTTTCGAAATGTGCTCTATGGTAATAGCAGTCACGGAAATCACGGTAAGCAACTTAATGATGACACTTCCGGTTGGTCCTTTGAATGCCCAACAATCACCCGGAATCATTGACGGCTTAAACAATTATTATTAATTTTTTTTAAATATAATATAATATAAAATAACATAATTTTTAATTTTTTTGTTTGTGCGAAAAATTGAAATTATTGGAAAAGCGAATGATTGAATTGAAAATGTGCACTCACTTGGATTAAGGCTCTGGGTCCTTTTGTTGAACCGCAAAGAGTCCACCCTAAGAAAGTGATTCTGCTGTCCGCCAAGAAATTTTTTGTATTTTCCGTGGAAACAATTGATCCACCTGAAATATATCAATCAAGACTAGTAAAAGCAATCATTACATTATTTAAAATAGTGTAAGCTGGATGATCAAACATATGGAAAATTAATTTTAAAGTAGCATTACTTTGGTTAGATTAGGTTAGGTGGATGATTTATGATTTAAATTTTGTTTTCACATGTTTTTAAAATAATTTTGATATTTTTCAATCAGATTTTAACTGCAAAACTTTTGATAAATAAATTCTTTACATTTTTTCACTATTATTATTTTAAAAAGAAATGTGGAAATGGAAATGTTTGCATTTGAATCATTTCAAAATAAGTTTTTTGAGTTTTTTCATAAAGCTAACACTTTGCAATAAAAAAAAATTATATATTTTTCCCTTAAAAAAATAAACAATGTGACTTATTTATAAATTATTTAGTATTTTATTCAATCAATACCGGCAGATTCTAAGGCGTAGTCTGCTTTTCCGGTTTTGTCAGCATCGTAAACATCCAAGGCGTGTTGAATTACTCCATCCAATGTAGACATTACCGCACTGGTGGACTCTTAAAAAACAATTAACACAAAAAAAATTAATTTACAATTTTACTTGAAATTATTAATTAGAATTAAATTTAAATTAAAAAAAAAAAAAACTGAATTCAAAACCAACCTGCATCGGAATCATCATCAGTATAACCGCCTTCGGTAAACTTCTTAAAGTCACTAACGAATTTATTGATCTCCAGCACCAATTTATCAACATCCTCCTTCTTCTGCGTCACCTGCACCATGGCCATTTTCAAATGGCTCATCTGGTTTTTGATCATGTGAATGTCATCTTTGAGTTCCTTGCCCATAATTTTATGGAAAATGTAACCGTTTTCGCGGATTTCCGTGATGGCCCATGCAATGGCACCTAAAGAAAATGCAAGAAGACAAGTCATCAAAGAACCGAACCTTAGTATTTGACTGTACAAATCAGTAGGAACCCAACGAAATATTTCGGGAGCCAACTGGAAGCTACTTGGGCTTCCGAACACGGATTCAAATGAGTCCTCCCCGATCCTGAATGATGCCGCAGGGACATTTCGCGGCCGTTCGAAAGCAATTGATGCGGAGAAGTCAATAGATTCTGGTCGAAATTACCAAAGACCAATTCCCTGGTTTGTTGTCTTGTTAGGGGACGTTCCAGGCACAGACTGCGATCTGTTTGCAATGATTAATTATCAGTTAAATACGTGTAAAAACCTGTAGAAGTAATTATTTATTTCAAAATTCAATGTCATTTTATGATTTATTCATTTTTGACAAATTTTTTTTAGATTTTTTTAATGTTTATTTTATTAATTCAAGGCATAATATTTTTGTTTTTATAAAGTATAATAATTGTTGTAATTGAACTTACTTAGAGATTTTTTGGATTTTTTATGCGGTTGGGACATTATTTTTACGGCAATACCTTTTTTTACTTCAGACAACAAATTAGCTTAGTTTTTAATTTAATAATAAGTTAATAACTGAGTGAGAAAGACAAAAAATTAGAGGGTTATCGTCAGAAAAAAATAATGAAAAATTCAACTGCAAGAAGATAATGTTATTTATAACTTAAAAGCATTGATTTTTTTTTTATTAAAAGCTAAAAAGTGTTTTACTGTAAATGACTAATATTTATTATCTTCTAATTCATATTAATATTTTTCCAATTTCCAATATATTTGCAAAAAAAATAAATTAAAGGGATTATTGATTAATTAAAGCTTATCATAGCAACGCAATTTGATATAACCATGGTTTGTTTGTTTCCTGGTTACAAAGAAAACATCAATTTCCTACTTTTTCCCCATTTTTTTCCAAGTTTCCCAAGTTTCCCCCAAATAAACCAACAGTGACATTTTCCGAAAAAACTTTACAATTAAATTTATAAAATTTACAACAAATTTCTCCAATTTAAAACTTCAAAAAAGAAGCCACAGAACAGAATAAAGAAAATGGAGACTCGCTGGCACGTTCCCAAAGGGAAAGACTTGTCCACCCTAAAAATCGACGACCGGAAAAAGGAACTGCACGCTTCGAAGGAAAGCTGGTCCAAGATAACCGATCATTTGTTGCGCAACGAAAGGATTGCCATAGCGAAAGAAGCGGAAGAATCGAAACGGAGAGCCTTGAAGGATGGCTCTTACCAGATGACGCGCAATTGGCCGGATTCGGTGGAAAATATGCGAGCCAAGAGGGATGCACAGGAAGAACTGATGATGGGCAAGGAAGACGACCAGTTCCTCGTTAGATTCATGGAACTGAAGAAGGAACAGGAAACTGAACGGAATTTGTACGTGGAGAAAATGAAGGAGAAGATTATGCAGAGGAAAGACTATCCGAAAGCCATCACCTCGGCCTTCCTGCTCAGCCAGTGCATGTTCGAGAGGGAGAAACAGATTGAGCACAAGCATAACATTCGAAAGCATTGCAACGATGAAGAATCAAAGTTCCATAGTAGGGATGTCAAGGAGGATGAGGAGTTTAGGGTGAGCGAAGAGGAGAAGAAGAAAAGACGGAAGGCAGTGAATCAGGAGTTTGCTAAAGATTTGCTGAAACAGTAAGTGAAGATTTTGTTTTTGGTAAATTTTGCATTTGGAATGGAAATTCCAAAAATAATGAATTTTCAGAATTGAAGATTTGGAAAAGGAGAGAAAAGCGGAACGGATTAAGGAAATTGAAGAGCAATTAGTTGAACAGGAGCGCGCTAAAAGGGAAATGGAAGCCATTGAAAAGGTCAGGGTGGACAAAGATTTGCTGGCGAAGAAAGTGTGCAGAGAAGCATTTGAGAGATCATGCAAAATCCAGAAAGCCGAAAAAGAAAAGTTAAAAATCGAAGCTGAAGAGTACGAAAAGCTCAGTAAAACTGTTCAAGAATCGAGGACAAAAATCAAGCAAATTACTGAAGCGAGAGATAGGGAAGCAATGGAAAAGCGATTCGAACATATCTCAAATATGCATTGGCCTGATGCCAATGACAAACGCGATGCTGACTTGAAAATCATCTATGAAAAGGGCCAAGAAACTATTAAACAACAGTAGAAAACCCTAAAAATGATCTCTAAACATCAAAAAAATTCATCAATTTTATTTCAGGCAGGAAGCCAGGGATAAAATGGAACAAGAAAACCTCTCCCGACTAAAAATGGAACGTGTAGAATTGCAGAAAGAGGTGACGAAAAAATTAGAAGAAGATGCAAAGCATAAGGACGAGATGAAAAAGTGGGAACTGTTGAATCGATTCCAAAACGTTGAACAGAACAAGATCTTTGAGGAAGAGCAAAAAAAAGTAGCCGATGAAAAAAGAAAACAAGTGAAACAAGTTTGGGATGACCACTTGGTAAGTATCACTATTCCCTTCCGCAGAAGTATCATCTTGAATCACTTTTTACTTACATCTTACATCATGATGATTGCTACTAAACATCACTAGAATTCTTTTATATAAAATTGAAATAACTTAATTTTTAATGTCTTGGGAAAACAATGAAAACAAAAGAAAATGCAAGCACAGCAAAAGAAACAAGAAAAAATCGAAATGGAAAAGTACAATCGATTGGAGCACGTGGCAGACGACGCGTACTTTTTCAAGTATGCCGACGACGTGAAGAAGGAGCTGCAGGAGAGGAAAATGAGTACTTATCCGGTGGAAAAAGTGGTCGAGGAGTACAAGCAGTTGGTGTTGAAGAAGCCGGCCGCAAAGAAATGCACTCAGGCTCTTCATTTGGCCAATTGCAAGCACGATTTGAAGGAACTTATTTGCGATAAGCCGGGCAAAATTGCGCATTGTCCTTGTAAGGATCCCAACTACAATCGCTGCAAATGCTTCAAAAACAGACTCTTCAAGTAGTTTACAATTCACTTTGGTTTTTTGGCTACTGCAGCATTTAATTGAAATTAAATCAATTTTGTCATCTTCTACAATATTTATTTTGTATTGTTCTTTTTATTCTTCTATAACTTCATAAATATGTTCAGCACTGCTTTCGCTTTGTGATAATTTTTGACTCGACGCTGACCATGAAGTTGAACCATTCAGATTTGTCAATTCTTTATCAATGCTTTTATGTTGTGGTGATTTATCATCAGTACTTTTCTGTTTTGATATTTCTTCATCACTGCTTTGGCTTTCACTTTGTGATGTTTCTTCATCAGTACTTTCAGACCATTCTTCATCACTGCTTTCGGAATTTAGCATGGCAAAATTTACATTATTACTACCTAAAAATCGAAAATAACATTTTGAAAATTTGAAATATTGAATGAATGAAAAAAGAGTTTCAACCCTTACTTAAATCAAAACTTTCTGAGGTTCCATCCTTTGCAAAAGCATAAATTCCAGCTGTGGAAACTACAAGTGTGCATTCTCCTGAAATCCGTTGCATTTTTCCTACGGTTTCCAAGGATTGTTCACAAAAATCATAACGTTGCAAAACATTGGTGGAGTCAATAATGACTACCAGATAAATGTCGCCATAACAAGCAAAGGCTCCGTAAATTGTTCCCGCAAAATCATTTAAATTTGGCAGAGTTGAAAATTTATTCTCTCTAATGTTGTACTTTTTTATCTCCAAAATTCTTCCCTCATTACGAAACGCATAAATATCATCTTTGTAGTAACACAACTTGGCATCGCTTTTAAATTCATTTTTTTCGCCCGGTTCCCGAAATATATCTTCATCGAATTCCTCAACAATTTTAACTGATTGCCCGAAATAATAAAAAACTTTATTTATACTTATTGATGAATAACTTTTTTCCACCATTGAAACTCTGCATATAACTATTTCATCAGCACCATCAGCAGTGTACACGAAGACGTGCCGAAAATTAGCATCAGAGGAAAGATATTGAGGATTTCTTTCCAAAGTCATAGGTTTAAATTTGGAATCGATTTCCTGAATGGCATGCCACTTGCCGACATTACTTGTGATTGTTTTATCTTCAGTATGTTGTCGAATCCAAGGTTCAACAGTTTTCCAAAAGTAGTCTTTTTTAATGAGCGGCAGTTTAATGTCAACTATCAATGGTTCGATGAATCGTTTTCGGTTCTTCAAATCAAACTTTATCCATTTTTGGAATGCTTCAAAAATTTCTTCTTCATCTGGACAAATTGATCCCGAGCTTGTCAATAAAAGTTCCAATGCATTACGTAGCAAAGTTAAAAACTCTTCACTTTCTACCACCTAGAAAAAAAATGAAATGATATACATTGGGTGTGATCAGAAGATGATGACACTTTTTAGTTTAGTGGCAAAAGGAATTAAAATCGGTTCATTATTTTTTATTATATAAACAAACTTCTGAAAGGGCTTTTTCAAATTATTTCACTTACCAGGGCAAAATTTCTGAAAATACTTTTTACCGATGCTTCAGCCAAACTAGAATTAGAATTAATTTCTGAAATTTTAAGATACTCCAAACAATTCTGGGTGGTAACATTTTCAATCATGAATTTTGTGCAAATCTCCTGAATTTCCTCCAGTTTCATCACATAAGATGCCTCTAATAGTCGTACGCAATTATTCTTATTTACTGTTATCTCATTATAATAGATGGAATGCACAATGGATAAGAAAATTGATCCTTCAACTGTTGAGATTTCATATTCATTTGAATT